>WTSP01019497.1:958-44745 GCA_025331215.1 Actenoides lindsayi | reverse complement strand
ACTACTGGAGAGAGACCAGTGGAGGCTACGAGATGCTGGGGGGACCGGAGCGTCTCTCTGATGATGAAAGCCTGAGAGACCTGTGGCTCTTTAGCCTGGAGGAGACTGGGAGGGATCTTATCAATGATTATCAGTCTCTCAAAGGTGGGTGTCAAGAGGCTGGGCCCAGACTCCTTTCAGTGGTGCCTGGCTACAGGACAAGGGGCAACGGGCACGAACTGGAAGCCGGGAGGTTCCATCTGAATGCAGTCCCGTGCAACCTGCAGTAGGTGGCCCTGCTTCTGCAGTGGGGTTGGACAAGATGGTCTCCAGACCTCCCTTCCAAGCCCTGGGATTCTGTGATAACCCCAGTATTTATGGTTTTCTCATGCACAAAAGCAACTCTCTAGACTGCCACGCTGCAGAGCCTACCACCTCAAGGAGATGGTATGAAGAGCTAACGCCTGACCTTGCCTTGGGCTGGCTCCAGGGAAATTCAGCTCATGAGAGCCCTGGCCATGGCACAGCATGGGGCTGGGACTGCCCTTGCCCACCGTGCTGCAAATCTGCAATCACTGGGAGAGCCCGGCAGTCAAGCCAGAGTGTTTCCCGTGTCAGGTCAGTAGGCCTAACTGATGTTTGGGTTGCCATGTAGCACAGCGGGGTCTTAAGGGCTCAGTCCAGTGCTATGCCATGTTGTTCTGACCAGGAGCTGCATGTCCTCTGCTCTTCTTGTGGGGAAGGACCATCCCTTTCACCTGGTGCTTTCGGGACCACCCACAGCCATGGTATTTCAATGGAGGGAATGAGAGCTGTAAAACCTGTTGCTCTGATCTCCTGGCTGATCAGACTCAGTTTGTACAGTAGTTTGTGTGTGGAAGAATTATTTCATGGACTGTGGTTCACGGCAACAGATAAATGTGAGAATTTATCACTGCAGTTCATTGCAGTGTAGTTGTGGGGAATCAATCTGGGCAGAACCTCGAGCAGGGTGTCACATCTTCCTTGCAAATACTTCAGTGGAGGAAAAAGTGCTTGTTCCTTGGGAGAAGAGCCCAACCCCACCTGGCTCCAACCTCCTGTCAGGGAGCTGTCGAGAGCCAGAAGGTCTCTCCTGAGCATCCTTCTCTCCAGGGTGAACAACCCCAGGTCCCTCAGCTGCTCCTCACCACACTTGTTCTCTAGACCCTTCCCCAGCTCCGTTGTTGTTAACACTGGACAAGATTGGGACCTGTAACCTTCTGGTGGCCCTCAGCACTCAGATGCAAGCAGGGGCAACCAGAGAGCAGTTCCAACATATCTGCCTCAATTTGCCAGCACTTGCACGCTCAGAGTTGCATAGAAACATTTATTTTCTGTGGCTGTTGGACGGACGACAGAGGGGGAGATGCTGCATTCATAGGAGTATTACATCAGGCCTTTCTTTTTTGTCTGGTGGCACTGGGACGTGCTTTTCTAAGCGTGGAAGCTGGGGAGGTCAGAGGAGGCTCTTCCTGCTTTTGCAAACAGCCCTAAGTTTCGGTTTACAAACCAGTTTCCCTGGGACAGGAACACAAGGCATTTGAGAGCCTCGTCAGAGAGAAGTTGGTTGGGAATGTTTTTCTTCAGATCATTTTTGTTACAAAGTGAAATCCCGCTTTGCATGAGAATTGAGAATTGTAAGAGGCTTAGCTGTCAGAATTTCAGATTTGTAAGAGATTTTATTTCAATGCCCTGTTTTGGTATCACTGGGTAGAAAACTCGAGCTCAAAACTAAAACTCTGGCTCATGATGGGGAGAGAAGTGGTAGAGGTTGACCTGCTGCTCTGCTTTCACACCTTCTGTAGGACTTACCTTTCAAGAATCATAGGATGGTTTGGATTGGGAGGGACCTTAAAGATCATCCAGTTCCAGCCCCCCTGCCATGGGCAGGGACACCTCCCACTAGAGCAGGCTGTGCAGAGCCCCATCTAACCTGACCTTGATGGAGCATGGATCTTCACTTCTTTGCTTTGGTGCTTTATTCCCCTCTGTTTCCCTCCTTCAGAGCTTTATTTTTACTATTTTTCTCTCCCCTGCTTTCTGCTGCATTTGCATGTTGAGAGCCAACGATGAGAACAGTCACAGCCTGGGACCTGCTATGAACAGAGCCTGAGCAGATCCATCCATTGCTGCAATCATGGCCTTTTTTTTATCGTTTCTTTGTTCCGTATTGAAGGTTTTTTTAATTTCCAGCTTAGTTTTGGGGGAGTGTCACGGAGGTGGGAGCATGGCAGGAGAGCTGCTGGGGAAGTCCCAGAGGGCTTGCTCTGAGAGCACGGCCTGGGTTGAAAGAGGCTTTACGTAATAACGCTCTCCAGCTTCCCCTGACACGTCAGATGAGTGCTCCTCACCCTTTCCTGAGTTCAGAAAGGCTGACTAAACAGGTTCCTTCCTTCAAGTCAGCATGCCCGTTGCTTCTTGATGAACGTGCTTTATGTCAAACAGCTGAGCTCAGTTTTCCCTGCCCCTGAGCCACTCTCCTGGTGTGATAGCTGCTGCTGCTGCCCTTCCTGCTGGCAGAGAGCGTGCCCACCAGGGCAGGTTGTGGGAGAGGAAGCATATCCTTGACGAAGAGGAAGAAGAAGGTGGAGACCAAGACCTTGCACAAGGCCCCCGGCCAAAAGCCCCTTAATCATCTTGCGTCACACCCCTGGTGCCTCCTGTTTAATTCCAGGAAGTCCTTCAGTCTTCCCGAGTTTCCCATCAGTGAGAAGGTGGTGTTTAAACCAAATGCTGTCAGGGCCTCTGGAAACCTTGCGTTGATCTTTTCTGTCTTGACTCCAGAGGCAGCCAGGGTGTAGTGGATCACCTCGTGAAGGTTGGACATCCCCCTAAGCTAAACCCAGTGAGCCAATCGGCGTGGAACGGCTCCACGCTGCAAAGGCCGGTCCGTGTTCTTTCCAACTGGAAAGCTGGAAGATTCGGGGCCAGGACTAAATATTTCTTCAGCTTTTGAAGCTGAGCATCGGGGAGCCATTCCTGAAATAGTGGCTGGCTGTTTGCTGAGCCCAGATGTGCTCGTAGCATGGGTCTTGCCAGCGATTCCCCTTCCTCGTGCTCGCCCCGTGGGTCTGCACACAGCTTTCTACCCGTCCCTCTTTACCCTGGCGAGCTGGTGTGAGGGGTGGCAGCTGTTCCTCCTTCAGTACAGGTGGCAATAACCTCGTACAAATTGTTTGCAACCTGAATCTGTAAAGCCCGCCACACAAGCGATCCCGTTTCTTGCCAGAAGTGATAAATTGGATGCAATTTTGGAGCAGATGAAACGTGAGACAGAAAAATACATTAGTCAAAGACACTTCAGAGTATCAGTTACTTTCCCGCGGTATGTAAGTAATAATTCAGCTCTTAAAACCTTCCACCTGGATTTGGAAGGTCACCTGAGCTTCTGCTGCAGGCATTTAGCAGGGAGTTAGTGTGAGGTAGCAGCGCTACCCGGGATCGGAATTGATGGATAGCATCGCGTGACCGCTTCTCTAACTAGAAACAGCAGCAGGCTCCAGCCTGGAATTTGAGATACTGGTCTTTGCTAATCCATCTTACCGGGTTCAGGCTGGGATGTTCCTGTCTCTTGCTCTCATTTGACACCAGCAGCCAATTTCAGGTCATCACAGCTTTGTCCCTTCTTTAAATAGCGTGATCTGGGCAGACCCGTGGTAATGACAATGCGTCAAGGGGCACCAAGCACAGATGGACATCTCCTGAAGGTCAGTCGTCTAGGGTACAACTCTAATGAGGAGTGACCAAGGGAACTGGAGCTGTTCTTCCTGGAGAAAAGGAGGCTTAGGGGAGACCACCTTGCTCTTGACAGGAGACTGGAGTGAGCCAGGGTCTGTCTCTTCTCCCAGGAACAAGCGATAGGACAAGAGGAAATGTCCTCAAGGTGCACCAGGGGAGGTTTAGGTTGGACATGAGGAAAAAATTCTTTCCTCCAAATGTTGTCAAGCTCTGGCTGGGAGAGATGACTCAAATAGTAGAAGAGAGGTGGTAATCTCATAAATTCTGGGGCAATTCACAGGAAGGCTGATACAGAGATGAAGTTAGGAAGGGGTTAGAAGGTTGTAATATTCATGATAATCAATGTAGCATCAAATAATGGTGAGATGCCACCTCTTTGGTTAGTAGAGGTGATGGTTTTGATATCTACTTAAACATACATCAGTTGAAATTTCCCTAAGGCACTTGGGCCACACGAAGTTCACTGCAGGGGGGTTGGAGTAGATGACCTTTAAAAGGTCCCTTCCAACCCAAACCAGTCTATGAGTCCATGTTCTGAGTTAAAACCAAAACTATAACTATATAAGACCAATTAAAGACATTAAATGAATTGCAATCTGGATAATAGTCACACTTTCTACAGTCATTATAAATGAGGAAGCATTCAGGATGGATGTTCCTGACTGATATACCAAAGGGCTCCTTCTTGGTCTCAGAGCTATTCAGTCACTTGGGTTTTGACTTGAGCACGTCGTTCTTCATTAGGCAAAGACGATGATGATGATGATGATGATGATGATGCGACTGCTGCTGATGTCATAAAGGCCACTGTCAAGGGCAGCACTGTTCTTCAGGGTCTGCTGGGTTGTCTGGTAAACTAATCCAAAATAAAAGGTGTATTTTAAACCTTCAAATTCAAGGTGCTTGCAGACCAACAATGTATTTTTAGAGCTGTGCCATTCGACTGGGAGGTTGTTTTGGCAAGCAGTGACTCAGCCGGGCTCGTTGCTGGAGCGGAGAGCCAGCTCAACACGCGCTCCGTGCGTGACACAGGGTACCCGAAAGCAAACGCTCCCTCCTCGCATTGCAGAGTAAAGGTCAAGGAGGTGGTTTCCACCTGTCCAGCATTAATGAGACCGTTGCTGAAACACCGAGTCTGCTCCCGGTGTTTGTGCTTTTAGAAGGATGCTGACAGATGGGCAGAGCACAGGGGGTGGCCGAGCGGCACCAGCACGGGTTGAGCCGTGCTGTCGAAAGAGAGGCAGGAGGAGCTAAATCAGTTTATTTTGTCCAGGATGAGGGGTTTATGTTCTTCCACTAGCACATCTCCCAGCTGGAATAAGCTTTACCAGCACAAGAAGGACTTCTGGGGTCAGTATGAATTGTGTCTACACTGGGGCCTTTGCTGTGGTCAAAGTTCTTGATAGGGTGACTTTTTAATGTATTCACTTTCACAGCTATACTAGAGCCAAACTATAGGGTAGGTTAAAGGACTGAGGTCCTACAGATCTTCCTTTCATAGCAGTGGTGTTGCCCACGTGTTAGTTCTGCTTCACGGGACAGATTTAGAAAAGCTTGTTTGGTAAACTGTTTACTTGCTTGGCTTGGTGTTCCCAAACACTGTGTCAGCTTTCCACAGAGCCCTCTCGTTTCGGGTCTGTCGGGGAATTCAGCTCAGCACTCTTCAGCCAGCACGACTCAAGGAGAAGATAATTGGGGTTTTTTGACAGATTTCTTTTTTTTTTTTCCTCCACCCCCCTCATGAGTAATTACAGGAGAATTGCAAAGCTGCTTTCCAAAAGTGGGAAGGGAGAGTCTGAAATGGATCTGAAATTTCTGCTGGGTGTTTGGGAGTCGGGAGCCACGTCAGGCAGTGGCTGATGATGGTCATTGTTAACACTTCCCTTTGGCTGGGGGTTGTTTCTAGACGTGGGGCTCGTCACTGGGTGGTTTTCTGTGGCTACGTCTGCATCACAAGCCACAGTTTCTTGTGTGGCTGCTGCCAGGTACTCGAAGAGCAAGTGTTGGGGAGCCTGCTCTCGTAGGGACAGGAGAAGGGGGGGAAACACCCAGGGAGAAAGCTGGAGCTGAGACCTGAATACCAAGGGACCCGAGTAACACAGAAATCAAAGGACTTCTGCAAACCAAGTGAAATCGGGGCACGCAGCGTGTTCTTCAGACCCATGCACCTGAAAACTTGTCTGCTGTTTTCGGAATTGCAGTTCGCCTAATGCAAGCTATTGCTTCTCCGAGACCTGTTTGTCGTTTCCATCCTTGCGCTTCTGTGGCTCCTCCTGTCACTGGGATGCTGACAGAGAAGTCTGTTTGCAGGGAGTGCTGGCGGTGGGTGGATGCCGAAGGGATTCTGGTTTGGGCATTGTTTTATTTGCGGAGGCAAAAATGCTGAAGGCTGAAGAAAATAAGTGAAATGAAGAGGAAATGAAACCTCATTCTAATTTCCAACCCAAATGTATTACTGACCAGGATAAACACATTCTCAGGGTGTGGGAAAAGCACTGCCTTTAGTCATTCGCTCTTTTCTGCCGTGTTTCCCCACAGGGGCTGGTTTTGGGCAGCTGTCAGACCCTCTGCTTCTTCCCCTTGTTCAGGCTCAGCTCCTCAGCTTGCTGGGTTTCCACCACAGCGTGTCCCAGCCTGCACAAGCTGGTGGCCACTGGGAGCAATGGTCCCACCCTTCATCCCAGTCCCATCAGAGCTGGCCGCTGCCCTCCAGCCCTCCTCACCCTCCAGCCCTCCTCACCCTCCAGCCCTCCTCACCCTCCAGCCCTCCTCCCCCTCCAGCCCTCCCACGCCGTTATTTTTAACCCAGATCCACAGCTCACCCTGTGGCCTCCTGCTTCTGCCAACAGAAACAGGCTGTGAAACTACAGAGTTAACCCCAGCTTCTTCAGGTTCCCGCAGCCCTTCTCACCCTGGGCAGCTCCTCCCCCTCTGCTGGGGGGGAGCATCTCCCCTGGTAACATGGAAGATGGCACCAGCCTTTTCCACTGCTGCAGCGCACGGGGACAGGCTCGTATCGCCTTTGTCGTGGGCTCAGGATGAAGCCTGGCACAACGTATGTAGGCTTCTGTGGAAAGTTATTGGATCCTGCAGCACATTGATAACTTGTAAGATGTTAGAGTTGGGCATTTTTCTCCTCTGCCTCCCTCGTGTTTTTCACTATGAAATTTCACCCGGTCTCTTGTTGGAGACTTCAAGACTGTTCCACTCATTGTAGTCAAGGAGGAAAATCCCTCTCTGATAAATAATTGTTACAGTCACGAAGCTGTGGGAATAAAACTCCAAATTGCAAAACGCATCAGAAATGTATTTCTGCGTGGAGTTTGTGTATTTTACTTCTGAGTCTGGCTGTGCTGACCTTGATAGGCTCCAAGAATCATCCACCCCCCTGGCTGAAGTCCTTAGGGGTAGGGTCCATCTCCTCCACCTTTACAGGTGTCCGCTATACGCAGCTCTATCTGGACCAGTCAGGTTCCCTTTGTAGTCAGGGGAGCTTAAATGTGTTCTGGCACTAATTGGTCCAAGCTATTTTAGCTTTCTGACTAAGTATGTGGGCTTATGTCTCTCCACAGAGGGTGATTCAGTTGCCAGTAATGAGTTTGGGTCGGATACCTATGTCTCGAGTCAGCTGATGTGTACCCTCAAACTTTCCAGTTACTTCACTTGGCCCCAAGCCAGGTCTTGGCAGATCAGCCTTTAGTCATGACCGATCACATAGTTATAACGATGACAACCTTTGAGTTCTTGCCTCAGAAGGTCTTTAAATGTAGAGAAGGCCCACGGGTTATTATAGTTTATCCACTCTGTGTGCTCTCAAGAGCTATCTAGTGGTGGCTGGCAATGGTTCTGTACCAAGTCAGAAACTCCCCTGTTGTGATGTATAACCTTTGTCTCATCCTCCCACCACGTGCCTGTGAAGAGCCTGGCTCTGCCTTCCTGGTAACCTTCTCAGAGGTGCTGTAGTGCTGCTGATAGATCACCCCAAAGCCATTGCTTCTCCAGGCTGAACGAGCCCTGGTCCCTCAGCCTCTCTTCAGACGGTAGGTGCTCCATTCGTGACCATCGTGGGGGCCCTACGCTGAGCCCACCCTCGGCCATCGTCACCTTTCCTGTATTGCATGAGGGGGGGGTGTGAAACTGGCCACAGCATCTAGATGTGCTCTGGTGAGCACAGAGCGAAGGGGAATAACCACTTCCCCATATCTGCCGGCTGTGCTGCTGCCAGTGCAGCCCAGGGCTCTGCTGGCTTTCACCGTGTGCTGCTGGCACGTGGGTAACCACAGCTCCCGCAGCCCTCCCAGCATTTGGTTGCTCCCCACCCTCTACTGTTCGATGAGTAGGATTTTTGGCAGAAGTTTTCGTAGTGATTGAGAGCTTTTGGTGGGTTTTGAGTGACGGAGAGCTGTGCTGAGAAGTAGCAGTGGCTCTCGTTGCCATGCATTTAGAAGAGCTTCAGAACAATCCCAAGCTGGCATTTATTGCGAATCCTTCTCTATAGCAAAATGCTCACGGGGATTCCTTACGTAGCCAAAGCCTGGTAAGAAACAGAAGCAGGAATCTGGTGTGGGAGCTCTCAAGAGCTCAAATAAAAAGAGCGGTTGGCTCCAGCTATGGGAGATGCTGGTGCTGCTGGGTGCTGAGCTGCTCAGGCTGGTTGTGTCGAGGCTTTTTGTTTTCTTGGCAGTGCACTGTGTGCAGGGTGTGCACTCACCCTTGTGTTCAACCTTCTGACTCCCTGGTGAAGGAGGAGTGGAGTTGCTCTCGATGCCTAAAAGGGAGAAGCCAGGGTTCAGAAACCCAGACACCCCTCACCTAATTTTCATTGCCAGAAAGTTAGATGTGTAGTCCCAGGCCAGCAATCCACAGTCCTTCTAGAAAAGGCAAAACAGGTCCATCCACAGGTTCCTGGATTTCATCTCTTCCCTGCTTGTTTCAGGATGAGAAATGGCCTGTCTGTCTGCACTGACGCTGGCAGAACCTGAGCAGTCAGTCTGAATTCATAGCATCATAGACTGCCTTGAGTTGGAAGGGATTAGCCTCACCTGCAATGGTTCCAGGGGCATCGACCACCTCCCTGGGCAACCCGGGCCAATGTTTCACCATCTTCATTAGAAAAAAAAGAAGTCTTCCTTATATTTAGTGAAAATTTCCCCTTTTAGTTTACAACCACCACCCCTTGTCCTGTCACAAAGGGGCCTTGCTAAAAAGTCTGTCCCCATCTTTCTCATAAGCCCTCTCCAAGTACTGAGTGAGTTCCTAGTCTCTGACTGAGACCTGGGGCTAAAATCCCTGTTCAAACTAAGCCCTGGCGTTACCATTTAAGTGTTTCTTCCCCAGACGAGTCATGGAGAGCTGTGAGGGCTTCTAGGTTCTCCTCCAAACTAAACAAAGCCTGCAGACCATCCCTTGTATTGCCTGAGGGATGCCATGGAAAAGTGGGGGGGGTTGAGGGAGGTGGTGATGTTCTCCTCTTCCCTCACTCCCACCCTTGGCAGGACCTTTGCTCTCCATCAGCGTTGCCGTGGGTTTGTTGCCGCAAGGGAGGGGAACAGGGGGGTTGCACTTGGTGTTTCCATTCCCTTCTCCTCACATCTGTGGATGGTCCTGGCAGCGGAGACAGAAACTGCCCTTTGCTCCTGTTGAAATGGGACCTAACCTATTTCGCTGGGCGAAACGTTGCCATTTAGCTGCCAGAGCGCTTGGAGGTGTCCCAGGTTAGTGCAGTAGAAATGGCACTAAAATATCCCTCATTTTCTCCGCTGTGTCAGGATCTTTACCGCTAATTTCAGTGACGCAGCCGTTGTGGCTGGGCTGCTTGTTTTCTCTAACACCTCACAGGCACCTAGATGGAACCCAGTTGCTAGTCACTTTTGCTGGGGAAGCTTCTGGAGGGGTTTTTTTTTTTTGTGTACGTTTTTGAGAAATAAACTGAACTCTCACATTGGTGGGGGGAAAAAAAATCACCGTTCCCAGGTGTGGTGAGGAGAGCGCTTCGAGGAAAGAAACTTTACCGCCCCAAAGAAATCTGGTTGCTTTTTCCTAAGTCTTGAAGAGCTCTCGTGCGCGATGAGCTCGCAGCAAGGAGACGTGCTAAGGGTCCCTGTCCCAGTCCTGCCCCAGAGGTGCCCCGGTGCTGGGGTTGGAAGAGTCCACGGAAGAGTGAGAAGAGTTGGAGGTGACCAAAACGACAGCGAGTCTCGATCAAGAGTTAGTTTGGAGGCTAAAAACGATCCGGTGATTTAGTCTCGGGGATTAAGGAAAACAAAACCTTACCGACGGCTGGATAAAACTCACATTCCTTTCAATTGTGATCATCCTACATCAAGGAAATGTTTGAAATGTTGGCAGTCTCCTCCGATAGGCCTGCGAAAGTTATTATTTTGCTTTAAGTCGTTTCAGCAAAAGGAGCCGAGAGCTACGGCACAAACGCGCTCTATAAATCTTCGTTGGGATCGCTGTTGTTTTCACAGAAATAGTTTGATCGGTGTCGGGTCCCAGTGGGTGACCTTTAACGAGAGACCACATCAAATGGAGGGGCAGAGCTGCAGCTCTCCACCCCCACGCTGGCTCTCCTCCTCCTCGCCTCCCCTCAACCAGAGTGCCTCTAGACAGCTATGTCATCCGCAGCCATAAAATGAATGGAAGAATGTCTGTCTCGCTAGAGACAAGGAAAGGAGCCCTTTGCTCAGCTCCCTTGCAGTGGCCACCTCTCCAGCGGGGCTGCAGGGTGGCTGGGTACCTGCACGGGGGCTTCAGTGACCCTAAAATCTCCTCTTCCTCCTTCTCTTCCTCCTCCTTCTCCTCCTCCTCCTCCCTCACCCTGGATCAAGGTGTCCTGAGTTGAGGCATGTTTCTGTGGGGCCTGTGCAGAGAATAACAGGAGTCCTAGCTCTGTGCCACCTTTAATTTGCTGTTTAATTAGTGTGGGAACACCATCATTTGCCACTCCTGCCTGTCAATATCAAACCACTAATGCAGGGGGAAGTTCGATCTTCGGAGGGGCTTTCTGAAGCACAGCTCCTCCTGGAATCACCCACGGGACTGCAGCGATGCTTCTTACCCTGAGTACGTGTGCTCCAAATAGGAATATTTGGTGCTGATGAATATAATCAGTGATCTAATTAAGAGCTGATGACCTGTTTGGTAATGCATAGCTTAGAGTAAGGACGGGCTTTCTCCAGAGCAGTTGGTAAGGTGTTTCCTCCCGGCACACGGCAGCTCTGTGGCTTTTGGCCCCTTCTTGGACGGAAGTGGCAACTTTGCAAATAAAGTCACTGCTGCCAGTCAGCTTCCTGGATTGCCCTTGGAAATGAGGCAATGCTTCTCTGTTTTCTCCCGAAACACATCTTCCTCCAAGAACTTGCCAGCAGCCAAATACTCAGACAAGGTAAATTGCAGCCGTCAGTTGTCACACAAAAAAATCTTAGTTCAACACCAACAACAAAGCCTGTAAGGGTAAACCAGCGATTAATTTAGCCTTTAATAAGCCCAGAGGTCAAAGGACTTGGTAGGGACCAATCAAGGAGGTTGCTGCATATCTAAACGAGGAGGGACCAGGCTGCCTATAGCCAGGCTCAGCTATTTAGCAGCCCCTCCCTGGTACACCAGGAATGGCAACGGAGGGGTTCTGCTGGGCAGCACTTACCTTGCCAGGGATGCTGCTCTTCATGTCATCCACCAGCCCTTCTCACAGGGCTTCTCACATCCTCGGGAAGGTTAATGTAGCCCGAGGAAACCACCTCTGCCCATTGGCTCCGTAGGGAGGGCTTGGTTGTTGGACTACATTTTTACTCTGTTTCCCCTCTTTCTCGTAAGAGAGAAACCACAAATGTTTTTCTTCCGGTTTTAGTCACTTCCCCTCCGCTTGGCAAACCTTGTTTTTTTGACAGGATCTCTCAGATATTCAGGCTGAGTCCTCCTTGAATAAGAGAGCCCACGGGGAGAGTTCAGTGGTCGTCTGTGGCTGTCTCGTAGGCACCAAGTTCAGTGGAGCTACGCCGAGTAGTAATTGCATTTCATTATGAGGATTTACTTGGCAGCCCCGATTCTTAGGGATATTTCTAACGTTGCTTCGGTGCTAGAAAAGAGCTCTGTAGCTCTGCAAAGGCAGATCATGGGCTTCGAGCTTTCCATGCTGCAGTCCAGCAGTGCTGTGCTTGGTGAGATGGCTGCTGGCTCCCACAGCTCAGCACCACCGTGGATTGTGGTTGGTAGGAAATGGCTCTGAGCTTCAGGACCCTTGTTTTCATTATCACAAACGATCCAGAAGTCAAGAGCTTCTTGAGCTTCTTTAAAAAACTGATGTTAAGGAGTAGTGGGGTTGCTGCAGACAGAGGTTTCCTTCCCGTGCAGGTAGGGGCTGGGAGGGATGAAGGTTTGACCCCATCATCGGTGGGCAGAGAGCTGGGACAAGGCCTGACTGGTCACCTGAACTGACTGGTCACCTGAACTGACTGGTCACCTGAACTGACTGGTCACCTGAACTGACTGGTCACCTGAAGTGGGAAAGGGGCAACACACCTAAACTGTACTTTCTCCACCAGCAATATTCCCATCGGTCATAAACCAAAGAACATCTAATGGAGGAGGGAATGTGAGGGAAGCTCCCATGAGGTGTTTTGGTTGCCCTGACCATAACTGCAGTTCCTAGAGGAGCAGCAGATGGAATGTGGTGCTGATCGTAGGACTCGCAGTGGCTGCTTGCAGGGCCTGAAAGGAGCAAGGTGTCAAGCAGGGGCCATACGACTACATTGCCCTTCTCCCAGGAAAAAGGCACTCATGTCTATAGTCCAGACGACACTGAGCAACTGTGCTCTCTGTGCTGAAATAGTGGTCGGTCCTGGGGAGTCTCTGAACTCCCCTGATGGTGTGGTGGAGCATGGCTGGTGGGGAGAGAGGCTGGTGCAGGAGGAGATGAAGCAACGGTGGGAAAGCACTGGTAAAAATGTGTTTGTCGAGATCCGAAGAGCTCTGTCAGCGAGTGGGGAAATTGAGGCAGACCTCTGAGGTCGAAAGTGGTAGGTGGGGGAGACGTGGGAAGCACCAGGGTCTGGTGGGCTGCTGACAAGAAAGCTGGAGCTGGCAAGAGGAGAGGTGGGGAAGAGAGAAAGGCCCATTCATTGCACCTCAGCTTCTTCGCCTCGGCGCACGTGACTTCAGAGCGGGGTGTTTGCTGAAGCCCTTCCCGGGGGGAGGGAGTACGAAAGGTACATTTATTCATTTCTGTGTGCCTCACAACTACAAAGAAGCCTCTCAGTCTGTCCCCAGGTCTATTCTGCTCCAAAAGAGATAAGCAATCCAAGCTGATTGATCGATCGCCTTACGAAGCAACCGCCGTTGACGTTTTTATCTTCGACCAAACTGCCCTTTTGTTAGTCCTGCCTTCTTCTGCCCACAACTCAGTTTAGCACTAGACATTTCTGATTTCTCCAGGCTAATCAGCTGCTCATCTACATAGACACGGTTGTGAAGTTGCTCGTGGAACATTTTGCCACAGACCAATCTTTCCTGCTGAGACAGGAGGACCCGGACCAAGCTCTGTGCTCGCTGACAGCCAGCAGCTGGTCATGCTGGTCTCCTTCCAAAAGCTGCGTTTCCTTTGTGCTTCATGAATCAAGCTGGCTGCATCTCCTAGCTCCGTGGGTGCTAAATTAGTGTGAGGTGGCAAGATCAGGACTTCAGGCTCCGATCCACAAAAATGGATTGCCTGCTTCGTCCTGGCCCAGCAGTTACCACCTCTGCAGATGCAGCAGCCAGGCTAACCTCTCTGCTTCTGTGTTTCTAGGTATGACCGTGTGTACCAAAGCGACTTGGATCAGCTTCAACACTCCGAAAAGCCCTTTTCTCTTTCACTGGGACAAAAAAAATCTACCTCAAAAGAAGCCGAAGAGATCTTGAAACCAGGTACAAACTGTCTGCTTCGGGTCTCCCTTGCATTTCAATGCACCGAGTTCATTTCTCTGCTGAGGGAATGAAGCTGTCTTGAAGCAGCAGCAGATACCATCAAATAAAACCATCCACGGGGTTTCAGCTGGGCTTGTGTCAGAATTATGTGAAAGGATAAGTCTCTCTGGGCTCACGACTGAGACTGTAATAATTGCTCGAAATCGTGCTCAGGGCATTAAAGATTTGCTGGAAGATTCATGGCCCAGAAGGAGCCTTTTACAGTAAATCTGGTCCCACATCTGGCTTGACATTGCAGTCTGAGAACGGGTCCGATTTAAAGAGTTTTGTGGCTTGCCAGGAAGGCTGTAGCACAAAGCACTCGGTGTGTTTTCCCCTCGGCAGAAACAGAGCAGCCCAGCCTTCTCTTGGTTTGGATGCTGACTAAAGCGGTGGCTCTGAGAGAAAAGACAACAATGGCTTCTGGGTGTTGTGGGGTTTTTTTTACAACACTGAAAATACGTGTCCAAGAGGCTGGGCATGGTCTGAGTAGTTGTGATGACTGACGTGGTGCTGGGTTAGGAAGGGGTGAGCAGAGCCCTTTCGGATGCATCCCTGTGCCGGGGTGAATTAAACCCAGGAGCAGTTTGCAGGAAACGGTGCCAAGCAGCCTCAGCCTGACAGGGCTGCTGATGTGCCTAACAAATGAGACGGGGCTGGGACCAGTGAGGAGAGAAGGTCTGGCACATGCCAAGGCCTTGCAACTGACCCCACAGATCCACTTCAGTTACGCTCAGGGTCCTGATTCTCCTCCTGGCTTTGGGATGCTTGCAGTCGCAGGAATTAATCAGAAACGAGTTACTGTAAAACGGGACACCTGGATCAGCTTTGTAATTTATACTCAGTTTCCCTTTAAATTGCTTTTTTACTGCTTTCTAACTGAAAGCTTCTGAGGCACGACTTCCAAGGCAGACAGGTTATGGCACTGCATTTTCCGTGGGGTGCTTTGTTTATCTCTGCTAAGGTTGGATTGCTCAACACGCGCTTAAGTAAATAGCATAAAACCCAAGGACTATCTTTAGCCACCGCAAAATGTTTTCTCTAAAATACTGAAGTACAGAACTGGCGTTGCTTAAGCAAGAGTTGCTTGTGGTGTCTCAGTGTTTTTTAGTGTAGCAGGAAGAGGGCAGAGCAGAAAGGGAGTATCTGGGAGTAAAGCACTTGGCGTTTTCCTTGGTACCAGGAGAAGCAGCCGAGGCTGGCCCTGGCATTACCCTGCCTCCTCGGGTCCCTGGGTGCAGGGGCTGATGTAGGGACGTTGTTCTGCTAAGACAAGTGAAGACCTGGTTTGGGTGGAATATCCTACACCCCTCCAGAGCTGCATTTCTGGGCCAAGGCTGGTGTAGGGGGTAAGGGGAGCTTTAGAGGAAGGAACAGCCTGAACGTGACTTGTGCCATCTCCACGCTTGCTTTTTGTACGCAGGGAAAGGAAAGATGGGAGTACACGAGGTGTGTCCTGGTTGTTCACAACCCTGAGACACTGGTGTGACCTGCCCTTAAAGAAAGGGAAATACCTTCAGCATGAATTGCCAGGAGGGGTGTGGAAATATCATTGCTATTTTGTAAAGCACCAAGGAGGCATCGTCCAGAAGTCTGGTCACCTCCTTCTAAGAAAAATCAGTTCATCCTGGGGCAGATGCAGAGAAGGGTCATTGAGTTCATTAAGGAAATGATTAGGAGTTGTGGTTTTGTTAGGGGAAGGTACTAAAAGGCTGCTTGTTTGTTTAGTTTAGCAAAACAAAAGCTTCAAGGGCATAAAATTGCTGTCTGTAGATAGTTCAGCAAATACCATAAAAGAGCAGAGAGCTGTTAAAGCTGAAGGAGAGCTCTGACACCAGAACAAACTGAATCTCAAGCACTCGTGCCAGCCCTGAAAGGAGACCTTGGGAGAAGCAAGAAGGGAGTATCAGTGTGAGAAAACCAAACCTCATTGGAAGGTGCAGATGGAAAGGCACTGCATGACGTGGGACAGGGAAGTCCTTCCCAATCTTATGCCCCCAATAGCAGCAGGATTTACAATACCTGGTGGTGAGAACAGACCTTTTTTTTTTTTTAGTGGGTGGACAGTTTACCGTGGGAAGTATCTAAGATCTTCCCTCGTCTTTCCAGTGCCTTCAGTTTTGCTCTCCTGTGCAAAGAGCTGCAGAGAGCCCTCATCCTGACTTACCTCTGCTCTAGGTTTATGGGGACGAGGGTGGAAGGCTGTGTGGAGACTGAGCTAGTGGATCATATGGAGACCAGCTGTGAAGAGCTGGAGAACTTTTGTGAAAGGCTGCAGCGTGTGTGAGGGTGCCTGCAGCCAGTCCGTGGGTTGAGAGTCTCATTAGTCCGTGCTGTTTATTACCCTGGTGTTTCAAACTCATGGGAGTTGTATGTATCGTGTAAATGAACACACAGGATCGTTTCCAAAGGCTCCATCCATTTATTTATCTCCTGAAGCAGAAACTAACAGGAGATCTGCAGAAATTGTAAATAATCTCCCTGACAAATGTTCGAATGTTTTTGGTTTATAAGTTCATTGTAAATATTTTTGTCCTCGTTCAATTGTTACCAGAAATAACTCAGTCCTGGAATTCGCTCCCCGATAATATGTTACATCTTCCTGGAATAACTACATTCCAGAGGTCACATTCTTCGAATAGCTTGCCTAACTTAAATTACTAGCCAAATAGTCTGAAGGGTTCTTTCTATATGACTGTTATTGCACAATCCAGCTTTCCTGGTAGCCATCTGCATTTAATCACTTTGAGTGGGGGGGGAAAGAGTGATGTGCAGTGCTTTTAGACTCATGTTTTTCCTTTTGAAAGCACATGCCTGCAAATACCTTCATTATTCCCATTGGTGTGAGGGATGTTTGCAGCTCCCGCTCCCAAAAAGACACGGTGGGGTACTGCTAATAGTGACCATCCCTCAGGGTCGGGTTGGACTTTGGCAATAGCTTCAATATTATCACTCTGGTGCTGTAAAGAAATGAGGACCACACGTTCAGGCTTTGTTTAGAACAGAGCACTGCAGTTCTGATGTGTGTTCTCGTTTCTGGTAACTGAAGAGCTTCCAGGCTCAGTAAAAGTTAGAAATCAACTGAGAGTCTGGAAACTGCACAGGTAACGAAAAGAAAACTTATTAATTAATTCAAACTCAGGTTATTGCTATCCTGAGAGCAGGACTCAATTGGAAGGGAGAAGGATGAGGGGTAAAAAGAGACGGATGAGGAGCACAGATGGACTTCAGGAGACATCATCTGAATTTGAAAGAACCACCTCACCTCATCTCTTCCCCACAAAAGATGTTCAGCTTACTAAGAGACAGCTTTCCAGGGCTAAGCACCACACTCCCTTTCGCAGGTATGCCACCCAGTTCCTGCAGCTCTGTGAAGTGAGGGGGGGAATCTGGAAGGCAGACGGGCTGGGCTTTGGCACAGGGCTGAGTGTGGCCACTGAGAACAGAGCATCAGGGAAAAGCATCGAGCGGAGCGGGGCATTGCTAGGGGGAAAATAGGGGATATTCGTCCTGCAGTGTCCAGGGAAAAAGGCTTATTTTGCAGTCTGAAGAAAGCAATTATCTCTGTTTTCTTCCAGGTAAAGAAAAACCACAAAAACGAACAAAAAGCAAACACAAGAATTCCACAATATGATATCTTCCTTTTTCTTCAAAGCACAATTTATCATAAATGTGCAGGCAGAAAAAAAAAAAGGGCTGATTCAGAAGAGCCTACATATTTTCTTTGTTTCCCTGCTAAAACAGTGTTATGATCCTGACCATTTGATGAGGAAGGTGGAGGGTCCCTCTAGAAGAGACTCGACTTCTTTTTATAACGCACTGTGTGGAAAACACTGAGTTGGGCAGCAGTTCAAAACCTGCAGTCTTTTGGCTGAACTTCTTTTGAGTTTGGGAGCGTATGGGTTGCTTTGGGTTTTTTTTTCCTGCCAAAATGGTGACATTTTACTCTCTGTTAGATGTACGTGATGGATAATTTCATTTAACCCAATTTTTCCATAGGAAGCCATTCACACTGGAAAAAAGTTTAGTTTCAGCTCCGAGAGCAGGGGCCGGGCCGAGCAGCAGGAGGACCAGGCAGCAAATGCAGCCTTGGTCCCAGCAGCAGGGCTTAGGGGAGGGATATCTTTTCCTTGTAAGCTTTTCTAACTCCAGCAGTGTTTCTAACAGCAAGCAAGTAGCTACCAGGACTCAAACAGCTCTCTGGTGACCGTCGTGTTCCTGAGGCTCTGCTGGACCGCGGCGTGACTTTATATAGCAATTTATTCCCTAACAGCTTCAGGGATCAACTGTGTGGAGCAGCATCGGTGCTGTGCTGGATCTCAGCCTGGAAGGGCCCCCAATTTCTCCTGTTACATCTTCAGGTTGCTGTCTTTGGAAAGGCCAGACCTGTCCCACCGAGCTGGGTGGGATCGGTTACAGGGCAGCCGCTGCCAAGCGGCTTTGAGGGGCCGCTCAGGAAATAGTCTCTGAACTGGTGAGGCTCAGCGTTTCCATCAGAGGTGTGGTGAGGGACCAGCGCTGGGCTGTGCTGCCCGGGGGAGGCAAGAGGGACCGAGATGGAAGGAGAGGTTTCTTGGTTGCAAGCTGAGGTTTGTATTGAGTGCCAGCGTTGCAGGCAATACGTGTCGCGCTCCCGGTACGCCCTTCAAGCGAGAGTGTCCTCAGAGTCCCACGTACAGGGGTCTCAGTTCAAGATGGGAGGCAGTTGGCTGGAAACACCAAGCCACAGTGTGATGTGAGGAAGGGTTTCCTGCTCGGTGGACCAGCAAGCATCTGACAAGTGGGCACCGTGCCCTCCCCTCCTGTACTGGCCGTGCAGAGGTGCAGTGATGGACAGTGCTGCTGAACCTGCCAGCACCATGGTTTGTTGTTGCAAGACTACGTGGAGCAGTCACATGTCAGTATGTACACGATGACAGAGTTTTTTGGTTGGAAAATACCTTTAAGATCATCAGGGTTCTAGGAGAGGACCTTGCAGGGCTCTCTTTGCTTGCAGAGGAGCTGGTAACCCCATGATGGACGTGTGCCTGCAAAGGATGAGGAAGGACAGGAGGAGCTTTTATTTAAAGAACCCTTCCAGAAAAAGCTGCCCCTGAGATTATTCTTCTACTGTTCAATAGCATACATTGCAAGAGAGAGGGAGGATGATATTCTCCAGATTAGGGAAGAGGACTTTCTGTGTTTTGAACTGATTCAGGGAGGCCCCTCACAAAGACATCAGAACCAAACTAAAAATAGCTTACTCCATTAATGCCAAGGAAACACTTTTTTTTTTTCCCTTGCCAAGAAGCTGCAATCCCATTTTTTATGCCCACTGAATTTAGAAAGCAGACTTACGTGTCCCTTTGTGTTGGGCCTCTTTCTGAGTCAAGAGCGTTAGGAAGATCAAGGTTGCTTTGTACTTTGTTTGAAGAGCTATCGAATAGCAGCAGTATCAGATAATTGTGGATTATCATCTTATAGCTCTCTACAGTCTTATGCGTTTTAATTACTGAGTTCTGTGGGACATCTGAGGCTTAGAAACAGACAGTAATTAAACAAGCAAAGTGTGTTGAGATCTGTTTTCCTCGACTGTATCAATAACAAAATTCTCTGACAGGTCAACACAAACTTCCTCCCCCCCCCGCCTCGTCTGAGCTGTGGGTGCAGTGAACAGTGTAATGTTTTCATAATCATCTGATTTACATAACAGCAGAAAAACTCAAAACACCAAAAGAAATCGGGCCAGGAAATCCACAGGGGCTGTGCCAGTAGCTTTCCAGAATCCCTGACAAACCTCACATCAAATCCCCAGCTGCAGCTTTACACGAAGAAAGCCTGCTTTTCCCCGGGGACCAGTGTTGTTATGAAAAAGTCTCATTAAATCATAGGTAGAAAGGGTGATCTGTTCAGGGCAGTGTAGACACATATCCAAGCTCAGCCTAGTCCCACTTCATCTTCCTTCCAGTAGGTAGGTGCTGGGGGGAGCATTAATGCCAGCTAAGCACCCCTTAGAGACTTGAAGATCCTTGACCGCTTGCCTGAAGACATCAGGCAGCCCAACAGTTGCCGGTGAAGGTGTGCAGAAGGGACACTAAATCACGATCAAGGACGTGCCCAGATGATGGGGATATGGGTAAAGGGTTGGCAGTTTCTTCCAACAACCTTTTTCTTCTGTCAGAATGGATATTTTTAGCTCCTCTCTGGACTGCTGGCTCTGATCTGGTGAACAGAGGTGGTTTTATTGGCCCTTTCCAGTTGAACTGTCAGCCGCACACCGATTAGAGAAACCCAAATGCTGGACAGTTGCTGAACCCTCAGCATCCCTCGTCTTATTCGGTCCCTTCCTTAACAGAGCCAAGTCCCAGGGGCCAGTTCCACATTCTCTCAGGGGGTGTTTAACAATCCTTGACGTGCCGCGGGATGCTGCGATGTTTCCAGGGTGAGAGCTTCCCGAGGCTGGCAGGTTCCAGCCTTGCACGTCCGTTGCCTGTATCTGTGCGCACGCTGGCTGGGCTGCTCTCTGAAGCTGGGAGATAAGGATGGGATTTATCCTCTATCTGCCAGCTACAGGCTTCTCAGCCCTTTCTCTGAAGCATCTAGTGCTGGCTAGCATCAGAGTCAGGTTATTGCCCCTGGTGGCTGAGCAAGTCTGGCGATTCCCCTCTTGCCAGGCACGGGACAGAAACAGTCTGTTCTCTCCTAGAGGGTGGCTCGTGTTTCTCACCGATGCTGACAGTCAGACGCTGCTTTCCCATTCTCTCTTACTCCTGGTACACAACCTCAGGCTGAAGGTCAAAGGGTAGATCCTGGATGTTCCCATGCAAGGCAAATCAATTTAGGTTCACAAAAGGCAGAGCAGCCGGTGCAGAAGGTCACTGCGTGGTCTCGGTCGCTCCTTGGGTTTAGAAATTTGACCGGGGAGGAAAGAGGGGGATGAACAAGGGTGAATTGATGGAGCAGGATTGCTTGTGGACTGGCAAAACAAGAGGCTGAGAAGAGGCGTAGGCAGAAGGGCCATCTGCGGTAGAGACTGACCCATCCCACTCTGCCAGGACGTGGACTGTTCCAAAATCTCCTCAGTAGCTGTCACTTGGCCTCAGTTCATCCCCTTGTGAAGCAAGATGTTCATCAAGTTTGGATTTCGGATGCAAATCCAGACTTTTTACTTTATTTTATGGAGAAACTTGATACTAGATACTTTGCTTTGAATCGAGCAAGGGACTGGGACAGAGAATGACCCGATTCGTTGCACAAGGGTAAATAAAGATGCTTTTGAGCTTAAAACACTAGTAAAACTACAAGCCTGCTCTCCTGGTTGGCAGGAAAATCTGCTTGGCCTATGGCACAATTTGACCCCACAAGAAGTTAGAGCTGAGAAACACTCTCTGAGGGGTCTAGAGGAGACTCTTTGCCTTATAAAGGTGCTCATTTGCCACACATGGACTCCAGCAAGAGTCAAATGCTTTTTGGAAGGGACAGGGCAAAAGACTTTGAATGAAAGGCAATGCAGAGGAGGTATCTGGCCTCTCCACCTCCACGCCCCGCTTGCCTTTCTGCTTTCAGGCTGGTGAGTATGTTGAGTGGAGCCACGCTCCATGTGTCTCACCAGAAAGCACTTATAGCTTGTGTTAGGGATGCTGGCAAACTCTCACTACTCGTTACTGCATCGTGTTTAAGCAGGGAGACCAAGTATTCCTTCTCTGAGAGGCTAATGTCGTCCGTCGGTGAAAAAGCACCCAAGGAGTGAATTCCCCCTTCCAGCTCGGGATGGTTTTGATCTCTGCTCAGCAACGACACCAATTTCAGCCCCGAGCTCCCTCCAGACTCTGTTGCAGCTCTCGGATAGGCAGCGGAGCACGACAGCTCCCCCAGGGCCCGAGCAGGGCTGCTGGTTTCAGCTGGAGGCAGATTCCAGCTGCGGGGTTCAACGCCCCGTCGAATTCAGCAGAGTTACATCAGGAGCGGAATGCGAATCGGGATCTCGCTTTGGCATTTAGTTCATATTTGGTGTTGCTCTATCTGGGTTATTTGGCTGCAGTTCTTATTTTCAGAATTTATTTATTTTTATCTTTAGGTGTTTGGGTTTTGGTTTTGGTGGTTTGTTTTTTTTTTTAACCTCAGCTGTGCTTTTTTAGAACACGGTTGCGTGAGGAGTCTCCAAATGTCAGGCTTGGGAGAGGAAAGGGCAGATAACTGGGGCATGGCTCACTCCTGTCCCAGGCTGCTCGCTGCCTTCCCACTGCGGGCAAAAAAGGGCCAAATGATCAGTCTTGGCACGGTCCCTGAGGGTTGTTTTGAGCTCCTAGGAATTTAACCCTATGACTTTGACCTTTGACAAGAACACTTAATTATTTCCAGCTCTCCAGCCAGGTCATAAACTGGCCCTTTAGAAAAGTTTCCTGCTCTCCAGTCAGAGCAGAGTTTACATTCTTTGGACAGAGGGGCTTCTTGAAGCAGCAGGATGCTATGGTTCGCTTAAAGAGTTCAGCAGTTGGGTTTGGTTTTAAGCGTAGATGAGCCTGGGTTCCAAAATGCCATCCTGTCTCCAGGTTTTGTATCTCCACGGATTTTCCTCTTTGTTTTTTTTGTTGCCCTACATCTGAGGTTGTTCCATTTGAAAAGCAGAATTGGTCTGCAAAATCAGAATAAAAACTATTCCCTCCTTTTTTCTTAGTTTCAGGGTCATACTTGGCTAGTAATCAATATTTTATTCATTCAAAAAACCAGCAGTGACTGCCTCGTGCTCCTGAACCTTTACGTTTTGGTAACAGCTGATGAGTGCATTTCCTCCCTGGGGTGACATATCAAGCTGCACGTGGCACATCTTCTGTACGAGGTAAGAGAAACTATTCTTTTTTGCCTCTTTCTGGGATTCCCTCTATTCATTCCAGTTTGTTCGGGGGACATTTCTCCATCAGACAAGTCAAATAAGAAGTGCAAACCATTGGTTTTGCCAGACTACCCAGGAAATGGGAAGGCCAGCCCCCAGTTGCAGCATTTCACCTCACGCTTTCGCTGGTTTAGGTAAATACACAGAGCTAAGGGACCCCAGCACAACAGGGACTAAAGAGACTCTGCCCAACAGCCTCACAAGGCTCTTGCTTTTTAGGGAGGGTGGGGTGCCTGCTGAGCCCCACGTGCACATCACTCCTCGGAAGGAGCTGCTAAAAGCCATCAAAGCCTGGCTGAGATGATGGTAAAGGTTTAACGGAGGATGTAATTCTGCCTTCCCACTTAACAGCTTTACCAGTAAGTTGCTGCTTTTTCCTTACATGGGGATGTGGTTGGTGGGGACATTCTTTTAAAATGAAAAGGCGGCTCTCTGTACCAAAAACCACTTGCCCACATTTCTCATGCCTTGTACTGTAAGGCAGCGAAAACAAGAGCTGAAAAACAAAACTTTTCCTCAAACACCTATTTTTAGATTGATTTCCCAGCTTGTGCAGCCCCAGGCTCTGCCTTCGGGATCTGAGGCAGTGCCTGGTACCCCCCTCCCCAAAGGGCACTGTAGCTAGAGCTGGCCTGGAGCAAGGAGCTCAGGTCCAGACCTGTGTTTGCATCAGCCCAGGCACACAGCCCGAGGTGGGACCGGGGTGAGGAATCGCTTGGAACCTCTGCACCCCATGAAGCATCAGTCAGGCCTGAGCTGCAACCAGAAACCCCCCATGTCTCCTCCTACCCCTTCACCTCTGGGTTTGAGGTCATTGAGGTGCCACAACCAGCTGCAAGACCATCATCTCACAGGCTTTGTGAGATGTCCATGAGGAAAGAAATTTTCCTTGCCTTATTGCGGGGAGAGGGGAATGGAAGTGCACGTGTTAGAAGATCACCAGTGTAGCAGTGGTCACATTCCTTGGTCTGCAGAGAATGAATTAATTTAAACAGTGACATTGTTAAGCTTCTCTTGGGGCACAGGCAGCAGCTGTAAACATCTGAGGTAGTGGCCCATGCCTTGCAGAATGCTGGATTCCTGAGCATGACCTGGGAAATTCCATCCCTTCTCCTGCCTCTGGGGAGCTGCCAGCTTCCACCCTAGTTGTAGGTGGGAACACAGCCACTGCCAGGCAAAGGGAAAAATAATAATAATAATAATTAAAAAAAAAAAAAGGGCAGAAAGCTTTCCATGCCACCAGCCCTCAGGAGAAGGGTGGCATTTCTAGATCCATCCAGTTAGCTCTAAACACAAACAGCACGTTGATCAATCGGCGCAGGATCTCAGCTGCTGAAAGCGAAGCAGCGACGAGCGGTGATGCTGAAGTCTGTGTCTGGAAAGGTTTGTCTCTTACATTTTGCTTTATGCTTCGCTCCCTTTGCAGTCTCCTGCCTGTGCACAACGCCCTGCAAATGCCTTCTGCCACCTCACCCTCGCCAACAGCGTTTTGCAGCAGACAGACTGTGGGTTTGGGTGTCCTGTTCTGTTAAGGCTTCTCTGCAGCTCAAGCCTGCAGATGAGTGACTTTTTAACTTGCAGCTTCGTGCTGCCTGAACCCAGTTCTCACCTGGAGGCTGCTCTGCACAGCTCCAGCAATGCCAAACTGCTGAACTGCCAGCAGAGTATCAAAGAGACCTGGTTGTTAAATAAATCCTTTCGTGTCTCTAGAACATTACCACATTCTACAGAAGTACCAAGTAGTTCTGTTTTCTCAAAATAAAGAAAACCAGAAGCAAAGTCACCCACTTAATAGCCCCACATATACCATATGGTATTTTAAATACCAGCTTTCAGAGCCCTTCTTTTTTAAAAGTTAAGAAGTTTTATAGCATAAATATTTCCCCCCTGAGGTTAGGAAACCGATGTGTCGGACACTGTATTTTTTTAACAGCTATGGTATATTAGATCATGGACTTTTGTGGTTAGGTATGACATCAGGCCACCACAGAGCCATACCAGGACAAGCACACGGAGGAAAACGTGTCAGCTATTAAGCTCTCAACATTCAAGGGAATTTGGAAAAGCCAAAACCTGGGTATGTGGAATGATCTGTTGTTATTCCAACCAAGCTAACCCGGGGTGACTTGCAAGCATGCACACTGGTAAGAAATTCATTCCTTGTCCTGTACCCATCCTCCTGTGGCTCGTGCCATCACTGTGCTCCCACCCAGAGAGCCTGGTTTTGCTCTCCTGATACTTCTGCAGCCACAGTCAGCGATTGCCACAGAGCAGGGGCCTCTCCGAGACACGGAGCATAGCTTGTGGAGTTGGGAAAGCAGGTCTCAGCAAGGTCTACCCCCCACAGCAGGCAAGCAACCATCTACAGAGATTTGCATCAACTGCTGAGGAGAAATCGTTGCCTCCATGGAGCTCAGATCCCAGGGTTGTAGAGGTTTGCTTTTTCCCGTTTGTGTTTTTTGCAGAGCTAATGCCTGCAACTTTATTTGGGAATCTGCTAATTCTGTTTCTCGTCCATAGAAGGACTTGTCTGCCCAGAAGGTTTTCTCCTTTTTCTAATTATACTAATGGAACTCATGAAAAAAATGTTTCTTCTACCTGTAAGCTTTACCTTGGTGAGGACTTGTTCCTTCTCTTCCCAGCAGACAGCAAAGTGTGCTTCCCACTGCTGGCCTTGCATGTTGAAGGATAGAGGCAACACGTGACATACCCTTTATCTCTGATAAGCCCCGGAGAAGTGGAGTTGCCAGCAGTCTCCTGTGGATGTGTGTACGTGCCCTGCGTGTACAGAAGAGGAGTGAGCTCAAATTGCACAGAGATCTTCTTGTTGGTATCTCTTAACTCGCTCTCCCTCCTGTGTCCTGTGATAAAGACAAGGGAAAAACTCTGGGCTGGGAATAGGACAAAAGGAGCCTTTAGAAGTTCTGGTTTCAGGTCCTTAGCAAGGAATTGCTTCAAGGTGTAAAAAAAAAAAAAATAATAGAAAGAGTTTCTCCCTAGTTAAGCTCTTTTCTTTGTCCAGAGTCTCCTCATGTCTCCAGCTGCCCTATTCATTTGCTTCCCCAGGCACAGGGCAAGCGAGTCTGTAAGCTCAGAGACTCCCTCTCCTACAGTCTTTGGGGAGCAGAGTGTTAGAGAAAAGCAGGGGTGGCTCTTCCCTAGGCTGTTTTGCACCCTTTGGTTGTGCTCTCACCCCAAAAGCTGATGGCTGCTAGCACAAGGGTTGCCATGCTGCTGGTTAGAGCAGTGGGAGGTTAAAGTTTCTCCTTCTGCCTGGTGTAGTTTCTCCCAACTATCAATAAAAGCGACGGATAAAAGTGAAGTCCTTGAACACTGGCCAATGTCCAAGTCTTGCATCTACTTATACTGGTGTGTTACAATCTGTTGTAAACCTCTGATCATAAACGGAGGTTAGATAAATACTGCTGAGACAACTGATAATGGCCAGGGGTAAAAGAAAGGCTGATTTAAAAGGGACGTGGAGAAATGGAGGATCTCGCTCATGGGCTACAATCCTCCTCTCTCACCACCATGAGCTTCTGCAACGTGTGCTCAGTGAAACAAAGCAGCCACTGTTAAAAATTTTGCTGGAAGATCTCTTGGAGTTACTTTAATTACTCTGTGTTCCCGCTTTCAGCAGCTGAGGAGGACAAATAGAGCAGACCCATCCCTGACCTCTTCACCTCTCAAGCATTTTGCCTGGCCGCGTTTTTCTCCTTTTTCCTTGGTGACGATGGTCTTGGAGGAGTCTGCCCCAGAGAAGAGGTCTGGGTGAGAGAAGAGGAGTCACTGTTATGATGCATTGTGTGGGGTATTCTCCGAGGCCAAGGTTGTGATAATTTGCCCTGTCCCTTGTCCTTCCTCCTCCCCCATAGCTCTGCTCTATGTTGTTGTCCTTCCACTGCCCTGTAAGCCCAAACCCCAGCCTCTCACTGGGGAATGGTAGCAGACAGACTCTTCCAGTGTCTCCTCCAGCTCCTGCAAGGTCTCTGCGTCCTGTGACAATTCTGTTGTGGTGTTCAGCAGGAGCATCCTATGTACCTGTTTATGGTCTGCTTCCTAATTCTGGTAAGAGGGAGGACAAAGCCATTTAAACATTAACTGTTGGCTACGTGCCTGATGGACCTAAAGGACTAATTACAGTGGGTGTGACTGGTGTTGGTTTAAACAGATTTTTCTCATGAGAATTAAAAAAAAAAAAAACAAAACAAAAAATATTTTGATATTTGATAAGGGAAAAAACCTTTTACAATTTGAATGACTTAATTAATGAAGCTCAAAGCTTGTTAACTTCAAAGCACAAACCTGAAGCTGAAACAACCTCCTTCCCTCCCGACCCCAACAAAAAGAGTATCTGGATTTTTTTTTTAGTCTGGAAGGTTACTGGTAGGTGACAAAGCAGACCTTTGTTCTGCTCTTGGCTGCACTTCTTGCTCCCAGGCTGACCTTCCTCAGGCCAGCCTCTTCTTGCCCCGCTTCAAAAGGGTCTGTGATGATACCGACCTATTTGGCAACGCACGTTGAGATGGAGCTGTGACAAAGAGCTGGGGGAGAGTTGCCTTTGCCATCTCTGAATGTTTCACGTTGGTCAACATCACTTGCTAGATGTGGACAGGTTTTAGTGTTCGTGATTCATTCGCAGGGAATTCCTGACTTCTTTAATCTCTTCTCTTATTTGTAGGTATTCACTGACTAGTTTATGAAGTGGGCAGTTCTGAGGCTGTTTGCTACACTTGGCATCACTTACTCCTGAGTCACACACTGCTGGGGCTTACACTAGTCTGTGGCAATCAAGGTAAGAAGCCAAAACCCAACCTCCAGCTTGGCCTGGTGAGGTGGCAGCTAAACTTCCCTGCACCTAGGCTCTGTGGGCAGTGGGGCTCAGGGCTGGCTGAGCAACCAGCAGTGGGAATTCTGGCAAATCAGAGGCTTGGTAACAGCCCAGGACAAAGAAGAGTTGTTATTTGGTGTGCACACAGGAGTGCTCTCAGTGCAGACAGGGTACTTGGCACTTAAAATCATGAGCCGAGCACTACAAGCAAGAGGTAATTGTAATATGAGTGTCCTGGGTGCATTATTTTCATCATTACTTCCTCAACGTATAGCCTGTGACAGCTCTTTTAGCAACTTTCCTTCCTCCCATTAGCTTCTATTCTAAGAATATTCACAGAATCCCAGCATGGTGGGGGTTGGAAGGGACCTCTGGAGATCATCTGGTCCAACCTGTCCACTCCAGCAGGGTCACCCAGAGCAGGGGGCTCAGCGTCCCCACATCCAGGCAGGTTGGGAATCTCTCCAGAGAAGGAGACTCCACAACCTCTCTGGGCAGCCTGGCACAGCCTCCCACACCCTCACACCAAAGAAGTTTCTCCTCCTGTTCAGCTGGATATTCCTATTCTATATTCTGAAACAAGCATCTCATTATTTTGAAGCTTCCTGCAGGGAGCAAAGATGGGGCTACAATCTGCTCATGTTTTTTTCATAAATTGATTTAAAATCTTGTAGGTGGACACACTGAGATGTCAACTGGTACCCTGGTGTCTGCCCGGAGAACACACCGCTGTCCCTTGATGGCAGATCAGTGATTCAGTAAGATGTCTTTTTATTACTGTTGTTGTTTTCTCACTAATGAAACAGTCTTGTGCTGTGTGCTACCAACTACATAATAAATCATATCAAGTAATGAGTAAGGTAATTGGTACTTTTTTGGGTTTTTTTAAGAAAATGGACCTCTAAGATTTATTCAGTCTGGTTATTTCGTGGCTTCAGAATTTGTTGCCCAAACCCCTGCAGCTGTAGATAAAGACCTGAAAATCAGAATCTCTTAAAGCTCAGGGACATGACAGAAAATAGCCCCCAGAAGGTCACACACAGTTTGTTTCTGTGGGAGAGGAGAAGGTGAGGAGCGGGAGGAGGAGACAAAAAGCTGGCACGGGATATTTGCAGCTAATGCTGGTGTCAGTGGGGCTGCTGGCACCGAGTGGCTCTCGGGGCTCTTTGGAAAGTTTCCCTGTTTAGCCTCTGAGTCTGAATTCTTCCAGCCTCGTTTAATCTTTCTGGGCTCCCTTGAAGGTCAGCTGAGAGCAAACATGAATTGGCATTTCCAGGGAGAGCCACTGCTTCTCTCCCTTCATTTGACAATGCAGGGAAAGCATCTCAGGCAGGGTGGTGTGAGGGGGATCTGCTGCTTCTGCTTTCTGCCTTCCCCTGTAGTAAGTTTTGTTCCCTGAATGAATGAGCCAGACTTAGTCCCAGTTTTATTCATAACAGCCCTTGCTACGCAGCCTCAAAAAGCCTCAAACCCCACACGTATCCCGCGTAGCCCACAGCTTTTTCTGGAGCTGCTGGAAAACAGGGCTGATGTCATGGGCTATTTTTGTAGTGGTTTCTAAAACGCTTCATTTTTGTAATAGTGAGTGACTGTGCTGTACTCCTACGCAAATTATTTCAATGTTATTGTTTCCATTTATGTAAGTTGACAAATATCAGAGCTGAACTCAGACGGAGCAAGTCTGAAATGACTTTCAAATTCCTCTTTTGTCTCCCCCCAGCAAACACCAAGGTGACACCTGCCAGGGATGGGCCAAGTTATGGAGACAGCACCATTTGATCTCAGAATAAGAGCCAGGCGAGTAGTTGCACCCAGACCTGAGCTGCAGTGGAGGTGGGATATTCATTCACAGCCCCTGGAGACAGACACTGTGGTCCTGCCAGCCTCACATTCTCATGCTGTCCCAGCAGCTGTGATAAAGCCACCAGAACTTCACAAGAAGTTCCTGAGATGGTGGCGAAGCGAGAAGCCAAACATCCAGCTTCGGGGTGCGACGAGTAGTCGTCGTTAGCCATCTCAGATACAGGCTGGGTATTTTTCCAGTTTCTGGTTTTCTTCTCCTTTGATGCTGCTGAAGTGTTTGGGCAGCCAGACTGTTCCCTGTCAACTCCCACCATTACTTTTTTTCCTAAAAAGTGCTGTTAAAAGTGCTGGTATTTATTTATTTTTATTAGTCTCAAAGAGCGGCCCAGCGAGCAGAGCCCTTCCTGCTGGGTTTCCATTTCTACCAACAACGTCACTGCCACCCTCTTGCTGCTCACTAGCAACTCAGGTGGGCACAGCAGAGCCTTTGTCTCAGAGCCCTCTGTCAGAATAAAGTGCCTTTTCTTTTTCTGGCAATTCGAGCAATTTGCTCATCAGGCAAATGAGGTTCAGCGGCTGTTTTTATGAAGAGCCAACCTTTCCTTTTTTTTTTTTCCCCATTTCTAGCCCTTCTGCCTTGGAGAAATGCCCTCTTCTCAGGGCCGTGCCACCTTCCACCGAGTGTTTACGTCCTCTCCCCAGGAAAAGATTACAAACGACGGCCTGAAAATTAAAACACCCAACCTCTTATTAGCCCCTGTGTTTCAGGAAAGCAGCAGGTAAGGCTGTTAGCTCCCGTCTGCCACTCTTCTCACGGGCTGTAGGTTGGGGTTTTTTTAAAACAAACTTTAATATCCTCGGCTAAAGTAAAGAAGCGTTGTTTTCAACAGGAATACCCTGAGCAGAACCATGATATACATAACGTGCCCTTTATAAAGAAAAAAACACGACAAACCAAACACGAACCAGTAACTACCATCTGCCACTTTCTGGGTAAACACTGTGATGTGATGTCAGGGACCCGATTACGCAGATCGCTGGGGTCTGGGCGACCGGTGGCTGCTCTGTGTGGAAATAAAGCTTTGGTTTAGGTGCAGCAAATCCATGACTGCACGTCTGTCAAGGAGAAAGGGCTCGTGTCAGCCAGCCCTGCGTGTTCCCTTACGTCAGCGGGAAACCGCCCGGGCGCAGCTACCTCCTTGCTTGTTGACTCGGGTAATTACAGGCAGGGTTAATGATAAAAGGCAGCAGGTAGTGAGAAAGCTGCTCCCAACCCCCTTACTCTGTGTTCTGCTGGCCAAGCCTGTTGAGAAATGATGATCTCTTTCACCAGATCGGTTTTTTGGCCAAACGTGGCAGGGGACAGATGCCTCGGGCTTGCTTTTAGTGATAGGTCTGTTCATTTATTTAAACACCAGCCTGAGACACTGCTGGTACAGGGGGCAAGGAGGAGGCAGAAAAGAACTTTGGTCATATGAGGAGAAACTCTGTGACCCTCTTGAAACCTGAGGTTGGAAGCTGCTGGGGCAGACCGAAAGGAAAGTAGGACTTGGAATTGGTGGGAAAGGGCTTAAATTTAGTGAGCAAAGGCATTGAGCAGAGAGAGCACATGAGAAAAGAAGAAGCAAAGCAGCAAATAGATCCAATGAGCATTTAAGGAATTGGGTGGGGGTCCTTCCTCCCTCTCCCCCAGCTCCTAAGCAATCAGTTTATTCATTAAAGAAACAGTGGAAGCTTGGAAGCTAAGAGCTCCAAGGTTGTCTTAATTTGAGCCTTTTTAGCCACAAACAATTAGGAAACAGTTCTTAATTGTATGCTGTGTGACCATGCAGTGAGCAACATCTGCTAATTGAATGAGGAAAGCAGGAAAGCATCTTTTAGGAAGGGAGACAAGTTCCGAGTCTATATTGCAAACCTAAGAGGACAATCATGGTTATGATTCCTAATTTATTGCTCACGGGGCATTGGGAAAACATACAGAGTTCTACTCTGTTACACCAGGTGTTATTCAGAAACAAATTTCAGCCTTTTTCCAGTTATTACTGGCACCAGTTTCAGTCTGACCCTTCAGGGATCTCTCTATATCTATGTAATTAGCTTATTTTATGTTCACAGACTATATGGGTCAGGCTCCTGTCTCCCTGCTTCAGTATTAGCCTGATAGCAACCAGTTTGGTGTATCAGCCTGATTGGTGTTAGGTTGATACAGATTAAATGCCCCCTGGGATGTTTTCATACTTTCTTTCTCTCTTTTCATTGTAGGCTGTGGTCTTTCCTCTCCCTCCCCAAACTGACCTGCTGTCTCTTACTGATATTTTGAGCAGCTGATGGAGAGGGGAAGGAAATCCCTCTGTGATAGACAGGAGGGGCCAAGCTGCTTTGATGCACACAGCAAAACTCCTATTGACTTCAATGGAAGGATCAGTCCAGAGCCTGTCTCTCTTCTTTCTGTGCTTTGTTTTTTTGTTTGGTTGTTGTTGTTGGCTTTTGTTTTGTTTTGGGTGGTGGGTTTGGTTTGGTATTGATGGCGGTTTGGGGTTTCTTTTTGGCCAAAATGCAGTAACACGCTGTGGATATTTATCTGTTGCATTCAGTCAGACACAAATAGAAGGCTTTCTAAGGTTCCCATGACCTGTTTGTTATTCAGGAGGTGGCCATGTTCGATGTGGGGGGCAGGCTGTGCCCGATTCATTACACTGGTTTGGTTCTCAGCTGAACTCCACTGGTGCAAAACCGCAGCCCGTTGTACCAAGCAGCCTGGTCCCTTGGCAGGTTCCGTGTCGCTAGATGATATGTATCCCTCTGGCTGAGCAAGACCTTGATGAACTTCTATCAAAGAGTTTTCTGAACTCCTTTGAGGAGCGTGATGTGAATTATATGGAGCAGGTGTAAGGGGCAGAGGAAGGCGGAGGTCGGTGTCACGCTTCGCAGCTGAAAGCCACCCACCGTCAAGGCTGCTTTTCATGGGCTCTGCCAGTGTGAACCCTACTGGAAACAGAAGGCTCTCTGAGGCTGCGTGGTTGGCCTGAAGGGACAGAGCAGGCTTTTGAGGGAGGAAATCAAAAACATTGGAAAAATTCCTGCTTCAAATCAAGGTAATTTTTAACGACTTCTAAGTCAAGGCTAGACTGCAGAAAAAAACACCACCATTTACAGAAATCCTCTCCCTTGCCTTCAAAGTTAAGTGGGATGCCTTCCAGGTCAAATCAGCTGCATCAGCCCACCGCAGCAGAACAGAGGAAAGCTTTGTAGAGGGAGCCAGTTACAATTCTGGCATTGTGGTGCTACCTTCTGGGAGGAGGGGGCTGTGGTTCCGTGTCAGATCGTGCCGTGTAATAGGAGGCGAAAGAGAGCTCTTTAAGGGTAGCAAGCAATTGTCTTCAACTGGGAAACAAGGCCATGATGTGTGCCCTTTTTCTGCCCCCCCCTGAAGGAACAGCAGTGCTGGGATTTGACCCTTTTTGTGCTATAGGTGTTGGGTTAGAGCTACCCAACACCTGGACTCTTTCCTCCTGGAGATAAAATGTTTGATGATGCCCTAAGGCACTAAGAATGCCTTAAAAGGGACAGTCTGTGGCTTTGCTTCCAGCAAAATTCACAAGCCCCTACAACTGACAGAGCTTTTGTAGGTATGGGGTGGAAAAATGTGTAAGGGTTGATGAAACCTTCTAGCAAAGCAATTTTGGGTGGCTCCTAGCGCTTGGGGGATGCTTATATTGTACACATCCAGTGATATCAACTGGTGAGTGATTCTGTGTTTCCTAAGACACTGATTTCTGAATTGCTGCTCTGCTGCCAACATCCCTGTGAATCCAGCGTTAGATGCTGAAGACACCCAAGCCTACAGCAGAAATTCCAGTGCACTTGATGAAGACTGTGTGGGACAAACCTGAGTGATGAAGTAACAGCGTTGGGTATCTATGCTCCATGAGCTGCTCTGGTTAGGTGTTTGGAGTTCGTATCAATTTGTTTGGTTTTTTAAACAGAATCACAGAATGGCAGGGGTTGGAAGGGACCTTTAGAGATCATCTGGTCCACTCTGCCCTGCTCCAGCAGGGTCACCCAGAGCACATTGCCCAGGATCCCCACATCCAGGCAGGTTTGGGATCTCTCCAGAGAAGAAGACTCCACAACCTCTCTGGGCAGCCTGGGCCAGGCTCTGCAAATCTCTGCAAAAAGAGATTCCTTCCAACCCTTACTGTTGTGTGATTCTGTGAAAACCAGCAGCTGATGATGCAATGATAGGCCATTAAAAAATAAAACCTGAAAGGACCTATTGGAACCTTAGGATGGCATGGACCTCTGATTTCTGCTACAGCTGGGTTGTGAATTTTGGGAAGATACTTCACAAAACACATTCCAGGAGACTATTCTGGTCTTGCCTACCACATTCTCAGAAGCGTAAAGTAGCACATTGGGATATCCAATGTCTTCTCCTCCTGCCTTCCCAGTAAGGTCGCTGTGAATCCTACTTGCCCCTTCTTTTCACCTTTTTCAAGAGGTGGAGACTGTGCTGCACTGAGTTCTGTAGATGTGAATGAAGGTTTAGGTGTGTAAATGTTCAGCAAATTTCAGTTGCCTTGCAGGAAGAAAAGCTGCTTGGCTGTCCTTCCTTCCTGGCTTCTGTGCACAGCCCGGTCTTCTGCAACTTCAATGCACTTGTTGTGGTTACTGTGTTGATTAAATAGCACCTGTTTGCTCGTAAATATTCTGAAGTATAAATCAGGGAAGGGGGAGGATTTCAAATCATAGCTTACAGCACTGTCAAAGCCCCTGCAAAGTCTTTGATGGCCTCCTGAATAATTCAAGGGATTCTTGCGTTTTCTTGAGAGTCCTGGCCTGCTCCTGAGCAAGACAGAAAGCAGTTTGTGCCCTAAGGAAAGGTATGTGCCCGAAGTCTCTGTTCTTAGAAAGCAAGAGGCAGCAATATCCGGCAGATCAGATGTTCCTAGGATCTCATGTTACTTGTCTGTGAAATCAAATTTGACCGCTGGCTCCTGAGGAACTTGCTACGTGAGTGACGTTCCCAGCTAAAATGCTGCTTTGTCAGTGCTGAATTAGTTGCCCACTTGAATGTTTGGTTATTCTACCCAAAGAAACTCTTCTTGTGCTGAATACCCTTGTTGTGTTTACTAACTAAATCAAAAAGGAAGATAAAATTGTCTTCCAGCTGAAGTCTACACTGGCCTGTGGAGGATCTCTTCCTTCTGACGAGCAATATAGGATGCATAAGGAAGAGCTTGTATGTCTCTGCACCTGCTGTACACCTCCAGCTCGAGGTATATAGATAGCACACCTTGAAATTTGACCAGTTCATCTGTGGTATGTGGTTGAGTCAGCAGAGGAGTCAAAATGAGCAGCAGTTGGATAATATGGAGGCTAAAGGGAGTCAATGGTTGTGCCCAATATGAGAAACAGAAAGGAATTCAGAGTAAATTCAGGAGATTTGCCTTAAAACAATGCAAGTTGCAGGTTATAGTCACTAAAAGGCTTTTTCTAGGCTCGTAGTGTTACTATGTTAGTAATCTGAAGGTATGATTTGGACATGCAGGAATGAAGGGCTTATCTGCTCTGATAAATCCCATCCCTGCAATCACCCGACCAAGCCAAGTTCATCTCGTGCAGCAGCGCCTACAAAACATCTCCCAGCACCTTGTAGGCACTGTGAGGTCTGTAGTGAAAGGTGAAACAACATACACCAGTTGAGTGTATGTTTTTCTGGGTCTTCCAGGACCCACCTAACGTTTTGTTCTGACTGAGTCTGGGTACCGTTACCTCTTGCCACGTTGGGGCACCAGTGCCCGCGGTAGCAACAGTTTGTGCTGCGCTCTGCAAACCAGCGTGAAAGGGGAATAAACTTAAATATCTCTAAGTAAAATTCTAATGCAGAATAATAGTCTTCATCTTCTGCAAAGTCCTGAATATAAATGGGGTAATATTGGCCTGGCTCCAAAAGACACAAGGTGCTTTAATTACCCTGCTGAAGGTGCCTGCCGCATTTTCTACCTCCGACACCTGTGTGGCCGTGTTAGGTCAACCAAGTTAAGGTTGTCATTCCGAGTACAGGGTGAAAAAAAACTAACCACGACCTGGATTATAAAATGTTGACATGAAAGGTCTGCTGCTCCTTGTAAAGAGCGTGGTTTTGTAATTTAAAGAAATCCGATCTCCTGAAAGTGCCCTGCTGGGCCTGCCGCTGACATCATGTTTGTTTGAGCTTTAAGAGATTCAACAGAACCGGTGTGATTAAAGCAACTTTCAGCTCCCCGTATTTTTGGAACAGAGCTGTGGAAAAGACACTTGGAGTTAAAGATGACAGCTCCCTGGAGATCTTGACTTCACCAGCTTCATTAGAAATTAAATTACAAAGCTTAAAAGCTCTGGCTGAAAAGGATCCAGAGTTTGTTTGTGATTCCTTGGTTACCTGTGAAAAATCAGTCGGTTTTTGAGCTGTGGTCATTTAGGACCAGTGTGAAGGGTACGTGCCCAGGAGCAAGTTAACTAAGGCTGCACTTGTAGCCTCTACATTAACCGGCTGGAAGGGCTGTGTGTTCTCACCCAGCTCTGAACACGCGGGCAACCACCTCGCCAACGAATGCATGGCAGTGAGACTTTGTCCTGGCTCTGGTTTGAGTGAAGAGCAGACTTTTAGCTCCTTCACTGCACGGTTGACATCTTCTCACAGCCCTCATCGGGAAGACCATCCTGGAAAGTGCAGAGGGGAAACAAGCTGTGTAATTACCGTGTGTGCAGATGGAGCAGTTGTTACGTATCAACGAGATCAGCCTTATCTACAAAGGTCAGCAGGTTGGTGCCAGCGCCACTGCATTTGCCCGTAGAACGTTCTCTGTAAGGCAGACAGGTGTGTTTCTGCACCTTGAGTCCTGCTGTAAAGCAATTCTCTTTTAAAGCACTCTCTTAACAACGCTGTTTGCAATGTGTTATGGGATTTCTATGTCTCTGCCTTTGGCTTCCCCTGCTTATCTCGATCTGCGTGAACTCCTTATCTTGATCATCGCTGTTATTACAGTATTATTATGTCAAGCAATCCAATCCTTCTGGAAAACTACTCTGTTACCTTACGAAAGAGCCTTGGATGCAATTCACCACTCTGAAGCATCTGCTCTTGCCTGTTACTCACTGATGAGATCTCAGCTCAGTCTGGAAATCTGAGTGATGTTTTACTTTTGCAGTGATCTCTGTGTTTAGCAGTGGTTTTCTCCTCTTAGAAATCCCTTCAAAACTGCAGAATCAAAATTTAATATAATCAGCAAGCCCCTGGCATAAAAAAACCCTAGGTTGTACTGAGAGAAGTCAAAATAATAGAGCCAAAAAGACACAATGACCAAAGCACTGTCTACTATAAACCTTCAGGAATGGGCTACTTTCCCAACTAAAAGATGCTTTAACTTTGCTTTAACCCAGGAATAGTTACACTGGACTTTGAGATCCTCTGTATGATCTGAGATGTGGCTGCAGGGAGTGGGTGACATCTAAATGTGTAGAAGCGGAAGACCTAAAGGTGAGAGGTTCAAAAAGTGTTCTGCATGGCTGTAGAGAGTCACAGGGAGGACTCCACCCAAAAGGAAGGCAAGCAACAACATTGAGGTACATAAGGTAACAACAAGACAAGAGGAAATGGCCTCAAGTTGTGCCAGGGGAGGTTTAGGTTGGATATTAGGGAAGATTTCTTCCCCAAAAGGCTTGTCAAGCCCTGGCCCAGGCTGCCCAGGGCAGGGGTGGAGTCCCCCTCCCTGGAGGGGTTTCAAAGCCATGGAGCTGTGGTGCTGAGGGCCATGGGTTAGTGGTGCCCTGGCAGTGCTGGGTTGATGTTTGGACTTGACGATCTTAAAGATCCCTTCCAACCAAAATGGTTCTAGGATCTTCAGCCCACACCTTGCCCTGGGCCAGTCTTCCAGTTACCAAATTTCCAGCACTGTGCCGTGCAGACTGGGAAGGAGGGTGTGTGAAGGCAGGGCAGCTGTAAATCTTGGGCAAGGCTCCAGAAGAGCTCTGGCAGAAGTGGCTGCTGGTGGCTGGCGTTGAATCATTGCACCCTGGTGGCACAGCTCTCCGCAGCCAGCACCAGCCGCTGTCTGAGCAGCGCTGGTTTCCTTTGGTAGCTCTGGCCGCGGGAAGGTTGCAGCCGCTCACTCCAACTTCCTCCCCAGACAGACAGTCTGTCTGGCAGGCTCGGTGCCAGGGTTCACGCTGGCACAGGGGTTCAGCCTTTAGTTGGAAGGAGGATTTTGTTACTAACGCGTTTGTAATACTGGTGCTGTTGGTGCTTACTGTACTGCCCTGCTTTTTACAGGAGCTGTTTGCTCCGACACGAACAAGTAGGAATAGAAAAAGTGTTCTTTTCTTAACGTTATATAGTGAGAAGTGGAAAACAATGCTTAAAGCCTTTTCCCTAACGTCCTGCCCTGCTGTGCTGCTTTACCCATAGGGGCTGAGAGGAAGGAGTGGGACCAACGTGAGCTTCTCCTCGCTTTGCAAGCTGCCCGAGTTCCTCTTTCTGATGAGAGGCAGGACGTGTGCGCACGCTGTCGGACCAAACCGTTAGCTAATCCTCTGCCCTGGAATCCATCTGACAAAGGGGCAGAGCAGGGAGATGTTTTCCCTTTGTAATCTGTCTCAGTAAATGAAATCGAATCTCTTCTTGGCGAGTTTTAAAGATCAGGTCATAAAAGCTTGGAAGAATTCTGTTGTATACATTTCCCTTGGAAAGAATCTGCTTCGGCTTTTCTTTTTGTTAATCAGGTCTGAGACCTCCGTTAGAGAAGGGTTTATTCCCAGCTTTAGTTAATATTTTTCAAATGTGCTGTATTTGTACACAGCAGTTCCAGCTCTCTCAGCCCTCAGAGATTATCTGGGGACAGGACAGAGAACGTCTACCTGAAATCAGTCAGACTTTTTTCCTGATGCCAGAGCAGGGACAGCAGAGGGGTTCCAGCCCTCAGATCATTTCTGTGGCCTCCTCTGGCCCTGCTCCAACAGGGCTATGTCTCTCCTGTGCTGAGGACTCCAGAGATGGACATAATACCCCAGGTGAGGTCCAGACCACTCAGCTTCCTATTTTGATCTCAGTATATTTGCTTGCAAAATACCCCTGACCTAAGGATTTCCACACAAGCAGGTTCAGTCTAGTTACATGCCATTCTACCTGCACTAATCCTTGAACTGGGAGCCCAGGAGAATGAAATGCAGAAGGTAGAGCTCCCTCTCTCAGGCACAGTCCCATGCAAATGTGTCCACACTGCTTCCAAACCCAGGGTGGCAAGAGCGTGTGGCCTTCTCAAGTCCCTATCAGGCAACCAAATGGCAAAATTTTCCTCTCCTGAAAGAAGATTTCTTACAGCAGATCACAGAGGGAGGTTGAACCCAGACATGGTGACTAAGGTCATGCTCTGAGAGATCAAACTTCCTGTTCTCAACAGACTCTTTTTCTCTGTTCTTAAGACCATTGAGTATCATGACAGCCCACTTGGAAGGAGTCAGAAGAGTGCTTCTTACAGGGTGTTAAATATTGGCTTGATCGAGTACTTCACATCTTTATTCTTGGGTTGGTTTTTTCCCTCCACTTAGATTTTTTAATCAGCTAGAGCTTACAAACCAAGTAAATCAAATATTTCTCCTGCCGGTGGTATTATATTGCATGCAAAGCACTGTGGGCAAGTAGCCAGGACAATAACAAAGCTGCCTTGAGAGAATTTATCTCTAGCAATACTCTGTATTTCTCATTGCTGTCTATCGGAATCTTTCAGCATATTTTCAACTGTCAGCGAAGAAAACCTCACAAATAAGGTTATCTCTCTCCTCCAATTGGAGCAACCAAAAACCAAAGGGGTCACAAATAGAATTTGGAGACCTCTTTGTGTTTGGAGCACTACCCAAGCCCCGGGACAAGAGGGGTATTCACAGAGCACGATAGGTGTCTCACCTGAGTCTGGCCATGTGGCTTTACCTGCCAGCACGAGGTCAGTCTGGACAGAGATGCTGCGTCTCCTGATTCTTGGCTGTGCACACAGAATTTTCTGAAGTGTCAAGGCACAATCCAAATGGAACAGAAGGTGTGTATTTACTGCTTTAACCCTTCCAACTACCAGCAGTTCCCTATGACTTTTGTTTTCTTTTCCTCAGAGCAGTGGGATTCCCTTTGCTGTTGACACGAGCTGACTTTTGGGTTTTTTTTTTTTCCTCGCTTTCCTGTCTACTCTGAGTCATTTTTCTCAGCAATGCGAAGGTGGGTACTTTTGGAAAGCGTAGTTGTGTGGCATATTTATATGATCAGTTTGAACTATGAACTAGGAGAGGAAAATCTGAAGGGGGTGACAAGAAGTTAAAGACTTGTTAAAACAGCCTGAAAATTCCAGGAATTCAAATGGGAACCTCTGAGTTCAGATACACTTGTGGTGGGGCCAAAAGTTGCAAATTAACCCGTAAATTAAAACAAGACAGGAGTCAGATTTTGAATTTCAGGGGATGATGATAGGGCTGGAGGGACCACAGGAGATTAAAAGATGACGGCAACACAGTTGTACTTTTTACAAGAGGGGAAGGAGATGCCCTCAAAGATGCTCTCTGAAGGAGACTGGATAAAAGGGACAATCGGGTTATGTAAATCAGCAAAGCAGGGCAATGATGTGTGCGTGGCACAGCTGCCTTTGTCCGTGGCCTTCGTGTGTTGGGGGCTCTGGAGCTGGGCACAGCACTGACACATACAAACTGCTATGACATGTACAGACACGACTCAGCAGAATTTTACTTTCAAAGCTTTAATTAAAAGAAAAAAAAAGAGAGCGATTCTAATTATGGATTCTGAGTATCCACAGATCCTGTGTTGAAACAACAACGCAAGTAAAGCCAGGGCAGCGTGTGGGAGATGCTAACCCAAGTCCTGTTCCCAGGGTGCAGCCGAGGAGATCTTCAGCACCACAGCGCTCCATCTACTGGTACTTGGGAGAAGTCTCCTGGGCACCTCAGCCTCCCTGTAAAGCTGGGAAAGCCGGCTCTGCATGGGGTTTTGGTGGCTTGGATCCACCTGTGAGGCTGCTTTCATGATGGGGAGAGTGGTGGTATTTAGCCCGTGATATCACCTTACTTCCTTCCTCTCCTACATGGCTGTCAAGGCGTCTTCATCCATCAGCGAGGCTGGGGGCTGAGATCGCCTTTCAGACTTTTACGAGGCCAAGGATCTCCGAGTGACCCAGTTCTCAAACCACAGCTGGTTGTGGCTGCCAATTCTTCTGATTGAGTAGGAACTGCTGGGTGTACAGTGGTGGTTGAGAAGGAGGAGGGTGAGTACACAGAAATCTGTTGCTAACCTCGGGGGTATTCGTTTCCTATCTGCACTTGGGAATGTCGGTGACTTGAATCATAGGCTAAAAAAAAACCCCCTTTGAAGCAGGGGAAAAAAACGTCTGGATATGTGAGCAGTGCTGGGGTTCTCCACTCAGTAATACAGATCTCAAACAGATCTTGAACTCCAGTGCCAGTCCATCTGCACAGACACCTCTGGTTAGAAAAACTTAAGTAGAAATATTTTTCTTCAAGGGGACTAAGATACATCACTGGGATCTTGGGGTTTTATTACGTCAAAAAGCTGATTTTGTGATGCAAAAATGAAATACTGGCTTCAAAACACGACAGTGCAGGATACTCAGTGTTGCTTGTTTCCCTAAAAAGATGCGACTTAAGAAATCGGTTCCCTTTGAAGAACGTTACCAAGTGGAAACTGATTCAGCCAAGGGCTCTCGAATCAAATTGATCATTATTTCTTCAGCTTCTAAAAGCAATACCAGGAGTTAGAAGCAACTTACGCAGACATATTCTAATCAGAGAAACTAAGCTGACCCTGCTTTTCCACCTGTAAAGCTAATTTCCTTCAACTGAAGTCAGGGTTTACAGCTGGCTCCTTGCAGCGCTTTGCATTCAGGAGGCAACGTCCCAGCTCCTGCGAGGGAAACGGGGTGCAGGAGGAGGGCTGGGAGCAAAGTGAGATCATCTGGAATGAAGCTTAGTCCCTGGGTAAGTTTTCAGGTGTTCCTCACAGACTTTCTCACTTCTCATCGGTGTGGTCACCCTGGTAAAGGTGGCCTGGAGTCTGTAAGGCTTTAATCGCTCGGGGCTGGTTGGCACACAGTCCACCTTCTCCTTGGTCCCTGTGCCTCTGGCTGTGGGGTGGCCTTCCTCCTTCTGCGGGCACCCCGGCTGTTGTGACCCACTCTCTGGCCCCTGAGCTACCACACTGGAGTGGGAACGTTGGTTTTATCTGTACACAAAAAGTGGAGGGTGACCTTGATGTCATCTACGTAGCTGCCTACAGAGCTGATCATAATCAGGGAGATAATACTCTCGTGCCTTCTGTGGCAGCTCCTCCCCGGTGACAGGTCTCGATGGGGAGAAATTGCTGGCCACAGGTCCCTGCTCACGCGAAATTAAGAGTTTGGAGGAGTGAATTTTGGCTGTTTCTGCTGCTTTGTTCAAGACACTCTGTTCTCCGAGCGCTGTCCTCCCAGCACTGTGCTGCTGGGAAATGTTATTGCCACGTGTGCTGGTTTTGACTGGGACAGAGTTAATTTTCTCCATATCAGCTGGTATGGGGCTGTGGTTTGCTCAGTGATCCAGTTAGCCTGGTTTTCACGTGACAAAAAGTACATTTTGAATTTGTACCCAGCTTACCGGCTGGATGAGGGGCAGAGGACTCAGTTGAATAAATAAGGTGGATTATGGCCCATTGTAAGGAGAGTCTCTGCCCCTTTGTCATGTCCACACTGTCAACGGAGCTTCTCCAAGTGCATGAATCTCTCTTGGGACAGAAGCGGGTTCGTTCTCCCAGGATCTAGAGAGGTAGCGCTGCGCTCCTGCGGTCCCCGCGCTGCTGCAGAACCATCATCCCTCCCTGGGGGAGGGTTCCAAGGTCTCTGTCTCTAGGCAGAGAGCATCTGCACAGCCTTAAAGGAAGATAGTCCTTGGGCTACAGCGATGTTCCTCAGAGCCTCTACCTGAATGAGTTCTCCGTACCTCTGTCGTAAAACATAAGCTTTGTGGAAGGTGTTTTGGCAAGCTCTGGGCACAAGTCATTCAAAATCAGTGTTGCCAGTGCATCCTTCCACAAAATATCATCAACATGCAGGTTGAATTGTTAGTGGGCACCAGGGTGGCATTATATATAAATATGTAAGTGTTCCCATGCATACTTCTGGCTTATCAGACCGTCTTGTTGACATCTGTCGGTAGGTTGTCATAGGGTTCATAAGATAAATGATCATAAAATATTAGTTTTCCTTTTATCTGGGAGTTTTCTCTGGTTACACCATGGTGTCCCATGGAGAACACTTGTTCTTGGGGCATTGGTCTGCACTAAAGCTGGATTTAGGTTGGGGATTTTTATTTTAAGAGCATTGAAAATTGTTTTCTCCAAGCTCAGCATGCAGAAGTTCAAAAGAAGAAACCAGGGGAACTTTCTATACACTTCATTGTACACAGACACAAACGATAGGCTGTTTCCTCACTAAGCTTTAAAGTACTGAATAATTCCACCCTAAAAATGAGTCATGACGGTGTTTTGTGAAGCCTGGATTGTACAACTGCGAGGTGATGGGATTGCGGGAAGAGGGAGGAAGGACCTTCCCTGTCCTGGTAGCCAAGGTTCTTTCTCCATGGCAGCGATCCTGTGCTTAATCACCCGACCCCAGAGCCCTCCGGGGAGCTGTTCCCTGCGCGTTTCTCATTGCCCGGCCCAATAGCTCCTGGCAGAAATGACGGGCATTGTCAGCTGCAAACAAAAGGCTCTGGGAACACTCCGCTGGACCAAACATCCCGCGGTAGTCTGAAGGTAATCAGGTCATTGGCAGCAAGCAGGATATTCATTGATTTACCCGTCGTGGCTCTTCATCTATAAATTGGAAGTTATATATATACACATATATATATATGCACCTTGGCAGAGTATAAGCTCGGGCAGGGGGGGTTGGACTAGATGGTCTTTTGAGGTCCCTTCCAGCCCGTAACGTTCTGTGACATATAGTTACGTTTCCAACCCCTTACCTCGAAGGGTGCTGACATCAAACCCCGTCCATGACATGGAATAACAAGCAGCATGGAGGAAAGGCCAGGGAGGAGATGTGGCCCGGGGAGGAGATGTGGCCCAGGGAGGAGATGTGGCCCAGGGACACCTATTTAAGAAGCAGGGTAGAAGTGGTGGGTTTTCAGTCGGTAAGCACTCTGCTTTGAAACAGGCAGCGTTCAGCTTAAAGATTGCATTTTTTATTTTAATTACAGCAAGCAAAGGAGCTGACGGTTCTGGTTACAGAGCGCAGGTGGCTGAAGCCTTCTGACAAGCCTTCTGACGCTCTCCCCCCTCGGAGAGCCGTAACCTGCAGCAGAGCTGCGGGCAGACGAGGCCGTCCCACAGCGTCCCCCGGGTGCCCCCTCAGGGTGACAGTTCCTCTGCTGCCACCCGACCTCCCCGGGCAGAATTCACCCCGAGCCCGCCCGCTCCCTGACACCCCCATCAGCGCGGGGGGGGGGGGGGGGGGGGCGGCGGGGACCGGGCCCCGGCCTTCCCCGCACCGTGGAACAGGCGGGGGGCTGTCC
>WTSP01019496.1:49637-80058 GCA_025331215.1 Actenoides lindsayi | reverse complement strand
GAGAGGTTTCTTTAGCACAACAAAAAATCCAGAGAAATAAAACTATCATATTTAATTTGGGTTCATGGTACAACATTTGTTAATACTTGTCTTTTTTTGGTTAAGTGGATAAATCACAAAACTATTAAATATATAAGATAAAAACCACAGTCAATTAAGTGATAGCTTAGGTACTGTGGCAGACCTGATTAAATTGTTCTGTTATTAAGATTATATATACAGCATCCTGGATATGTGCTGTGAAACAGAAAAAGAAGTTTGCTGGAGCCTCAGCTATCCAGACATGGCTCCCACATCTTGGATACAAACCCTGAACCTTCATACTGTCTGGTCTGAGTGAGCCCTTTAAGCTCTCCCACCTACCTAGAGAGGTGATCTGCATCTTCTAGTATTTATTTGTGTTGGCTGCCACTAAGGGAAACAGTAGGAGATCAGAGTGGAAGGTGCTTAGATGCAGTTATCATCCTTTCCTCATCAAAAGCTTATGTTCTTTGGGGGGCTGTCACTAGAGTCAGGAAAAAGGCAACAGCTGTTGAACTAAGTGCTTGCTGAGTTTCAGAGCAGGATTTAGCCCTGGACACTCAGGGGCTCGTGAATATGAGCCCCACTTTATCTCTTCTCTGTTTTCATAAATAGGAAGCATTCACCACTGAAGTTCAAATGCAACTTTAAAAATCTTTAATCAACTCCTGTAGTTCTAATTGAAACTACAGTCCTGTAGTTTCAACGTTAAGATTCAGTGGAAAGATGTGTGCTGGAAATAGGAGTTTTTTTCCAACTGTCAAATCTGGCACAATATTAAATGTGTCAGAGCAGAATTAGTATTATCTCTTCTCAGATTCTTTTCCCAAGGTTTCTTGATGTGAACAAGTGAAGGCATTAGGGAAAAGTGAACTAGTTAAGAAAATGTAACTAAATTGGGAATCAATTTAGAACCCAATAAAAAAAAAAAGGTATTGTATACATTGCAATTATAGCACTTTTTCTGGTTTTGCTTTTTGAGACATCTGTTACCATTAGCAGGAAGAATTATAATGCTGAGTAGTAAGTCATTCTTGTGGGGTTTATATGCACCCAAAGTAATTCATCAAAATAAGATCATTCTTTTTGCTCATCATTTCCCCAAAAAATTTTGTATATTTGGATTAGTAGGAGACTGATTCTGCAAAATCCAAACTAAATAAAATGTAAAGAAAATGCTTGTGTTTGCAACTAGACTTGGTGATACCAATACTTGTTCCATCTTCAAGCATTTTCTGAGATGTTTTAAGATGGTAATATAAACTTGGCAGAATGTTTTTGAATGAACCCAAAAGATTTTGATTTGGTCTTTTGCTCTTCTGTATGGTATGTTCATTGCACAAGAATAGAATTGCTGGGAAATACAGCCCAAGAGTTGCATAACTAAAGTGGATACAAGAGTCTCACAGTTGCAGCATCTCCCCAGGTACACCACGCATGGATGGATTTTGTTTCTGCTCTGCCAGCCTTTCCAGCATATACAAAGTAATATTGCATTATCTTGGCACTTCATATTTTAATTTCTGCATGGCTAGATTGCTTTTCTCCTCCATTTTCGTTAAGAAGTGCTGGAATGGTGCAGAGTTTTGCTATGCTTTGCCAGGAGATGTTTCTTGCCTATCAAGAAAATTGGGCAAAAGCATGATCAGACAAGTGTGCACATTTGCCATCTTGCTCTGCTCTTGCAGTGCTGACTCTTTTGTCGGGGATAATAACATCAGGGAGATGACCTTGCCAGGTAAACCACACATTTATTTAGTCTCTAAGCTCTGCTAGCATGTTGGTTGAAGTATGATCTTTGTCAAGCCCAGAGATGTAATTATCCTGAGAGTTAATGCTAATTGGTTTATAGAGTTTAATTGGGTATCATTAAAAATACTGTCATCTTATGCAGGAACGAAGACAATATTTTTCTAAAGGAAGAATGATGATTCTTACTTTATCATTCACATATATAACCTTAGTTTTACATCATTACCTCACAACAAATTTTGGATGAACAAGGTCCACCTCTGAGGGCATTTTCTTTTTAGTTCTTCCTACAACTCTCAACCTTTTCCAAAGTTTTGGATGGAGAACTTGATAATATGTTTGATGATATCGCTAAGGTTAATTACCATTTCACCTATGGCAGGAGATACCCTGTAAATGATTTAAAGAATAATGAAACTATAGAGGTCAAAAGAGCTGATAAAGGAGTTTTCAGTCGTCATAATGAATAATGAGTTGAAATAATTAGACAGCTTTAGTGATGATTATCAGAAATTAACATGTGATCTCACTAAAGAATTTCAACTGCTCTTAGATGGGATTACTGATAAGGTTTTGAAAAAGGGGCAGTTGATAATTTATAAGGATATTTTTTGTCATTGCTGGGACTGCAACTCAGTATGGTATATTTAATTGAAGGACACACATTTAGATGGTCCTAGAAAAAGACGGATGTAGAGTCTTGTCTTGGGATGCAGAAAGTAGGAAAATCATAACATTTAGGCTCATTTATTTATAATTAAGACACCTTTTAAGCCATAAGAATCCTTTTTTTTTCAGATCACAGTGAAAAAAAAAAGTTCATTTACTAAACCAGCAGGAAAATCTTGGACATACGGTCACTTAGCTTCATTATGGTTGAGGAACTGAAATCTTGGACAACTGTCCAAAAGTCCAACTCTTTTGTGCTACTTAAAGGTTTCAAAAAACAACCCATGTTTTGTTCCACGACTCTAATACTAAAAGGGATGGAGTGATCTGGACTTTCTTCACTTTATTTTGTATCAGATGGGATAGGTCTTGACCAGAGTCCTAAATCCACTGCGTTGCTAATAACGTGCACTGTGTTGTCATGGGGAGACACCAGCAGCTTTTCTTTGAATGTTGGCTAAATCCCAGCACAGGTCAGGCTGATTTCAAGTCACCTTAAAAATGTATTAGTATTTCATTCCACTCTAAGGCCTGTTTAGATGGTTCCCTTTAGTGTCTCTGACTTGTGGTTACTAAGGCAACTCTGGAATTGTAGGGAGGAATATAATAAAAATGTTTATGTTGTTTATTTAAATTTAAACACATTCTTAGTCAATTTTATATATATATTAAATGCATTTTCATTATAAAATTTATGAATCAATTTAATTATAACAAATATGACAATCTGAGTACTTTTTTATATATATTTAAACTAGAGACATTAAATGAGTTTCCTCTAGGATATGTGAGACCATGAGAATCCATATAAGTATAATCCAGAATTTAACATAAATTTTAAAAGCATTTGAATGGGAATGCCTTCACCTCTTATCACCTTCACCAGCCATACATAACCCTCTAATGCTAAGACAAATGCTGGCATAACTGGCTTTCATCGGGTCATCAGGATTAGAGACAGACAAAGCCCATGCTGTAAGAGCTGCCCCTGCCTCAATCAGATTTCTGCAGGTGGGCCCAATAGAGTTGCTATTGAAGCCAGCTGAGTCTTAGTTGGACTTGAGCAAAGTTAGGCTGATGGGATGTTATAAAGAAGTTCATTGTAGAGCAGCAGTAAGAACTTCACTGTTAAGCTTGTTTTCCTATTTTCTAGCTGGAAGTTGGAAGGATTTGAAACTCATCCAGGGATTTGAAACTTCAGCAGTTTCTTTTCCTCTGATATACTTCAGCCAGGCAAAGAAAATTTTCAGGCTGTATTATGACCTTAATTCCTCCGTATAACCCATTATCTGCTCATTATTGAGCTATAAGAAACATGCAGTCCTTCAAGCGCTCTTTTTTTTTTTCCTCCCCAGATCACTTTAAGAATGAATGCTGGCAATATTGAATCAAGGACATTGTCAAATGGAATAATTTCAGGGTAAGCAGAGTTTTCCTAGAATTATGTCTGGTATCTGGGATAGGTGAATGTAGTTTTTAAAAAAAAAAGCTGGAGTTTATTTCTAAGAGTTGAGCTTAAAGGGGATTCCTATCAGTCATTAACTCCATTGTTTTGGGGTTTTTTTAATAGATGTATCTTATAGCAAAATTAGCCATAACAGTATTGTATGTTTTCCTGGATAATATGAAATATGATAAATTAGATTACACAAGTTAAGTGGTTATGTATGACCAGCAACAGTAAAGAAGTGACATAAATAAACCAAAGTTAATTAAAATGTTAGCAAATATAAATAATCCAAGGTTAGTGAACATTGTTTCATTTTTAATTAATAAATATGCAAAGGTAATGTTTATAATTAAAGCTATAATTTATCTTCATGCTCTGCTTGTTTAATAACAGTGGTAACATAATGTTACATGCAGAAATGTAGTAATAGATTTGTTTAGCACTGACATTATAAACAAATGTCTCAGTCTATTTATTCTAAGTTATGATACAGATTCTTTTCACATGCATCTGATGGCCTTTAAACCCCTGAAAATGAACTACATTAATGTAATCTAATCTTGATACTGAACATAACATTTCAGTTTGAATTATCCAGAATCCATGATCCATTTTATTACTCACAAAGCACTTTGTACATTTATGATAATGGCAAACCTTGCTCTGTTATTTAAATCCCATTTCAGATGGGAATTTTTTTATTATTATTATTTTATTTTTTAAAACATTTTCGGTAGTAAAATACAAATAAAGAAAAGTCAATGCTCAGTAAGCCCTTTAACAAAGCAAACAATTCAGGTTTTTATGACATTAGCAAATAATAAAGAAAAGATCTGACATTTACACTTGATGAAATTTTATGCTATAACAGAGATGAAGAAAATGGAATGGAAATCACACATGATAAAACCTGTCCATGAATTTCAGATGGGTCTTAAAAATAACCACTGCAAAATATTTTGGGAGCTCTCTTACTTTATTGATGTCCATGTTATTTTAATGGAAAAATCTGTCCTGAAAAGTTGGTTCTTCAACTAGAGTATTTGTATGTGTTAGAGTTGTTCTGGTAAAATAATAATGAAAGAATTCAGGGGATTTATTCATGTAAGGAAGAAGGCAAGGTAATGTGGTATAGAAATATTAAAATAGAAGTTTGTAGGAATTAGATGGATTTGATATAGTTTTCCTGAATACTTCCGGTAAATGTTCTTGGAATTTGCATTTAATCAACTTGATTTTGAATATTTAATCGACTTGATTTTGAATTCAAAGTATCTTATATTTATAATTGGTCTAGATTTTCATCTCATGTGCCCATGGCTGTATTTTCTGGTGTTAGAGTATTACATGTGATGCTAGGAGCAGTTATGCATATTAACTTACTGAAGTGAAATTTATTTAGACTTAATTCACCCTTTTTCATAGATGAGATAATCGTGTGCATAAAATAGCACACACAAGACCTAGACCTGAGGTGAACAGCTACTAGCACCTTCCTTTAAATAAAAAACTAAATTGATTAAATATCAGATTTATTTGACTAGACTTTGAAAGCACAGTTCAGGCTGGATTTCCTCATCTACTTTGTTAGCATCATGATGACACAGAACTGCAGAATCAGGTATCAAGTTCACACAGAGAGCAGTGCCCTGCATATTAAAGGATGACTGCTATAGCCCAATATCATGAATCAGAGCTTATCTGAGCAACTCACTGGTCTAAGAGGAGGGGGGGAAGAACCAAAAACAATAAAATGTGCCCAGTGTTTGACTACTAAAGAAATCTCCATTCTGGATTTTATGGACTTCTTTTAGTTCTGATATGCCACAGAAAAGAGCTCCACAGTAATTGTATATACATAAGGCCATTACTAAGAAATTGCCATTTTAAGAAGCATTTTTTGAATTATGTCATTCGCTCCTGTGGGAAAGTTTATCTTTTGAAAACTTCACCTTCAATGTTGTACCCAGCGGAACTTAGTCCTTTATAGAAATGATGCACAAGTATTTCTTTTCAGTTTGTATCTGCATATTAGGAAGGGATTTCAATAGAGACATAAAAGGACGAAATACAGCTGATTTGGGGGGGGGGGAGGGGGGGGTGTGAAAATGAAAGAAAATCTTTGGCATAAAGCTAAATTTACTCTGAAAGTGTGTTCTTATAGTAGAAACATAATAAATGAGCAAAAAAAAAATAATCTAGTGAAGCATGGACTGTATAGAATTTCAGAAAACTCAATGAGTAAGCAAATAGGTTATAAAAAGGTAAATGTGATGATATTTTTTAAAATGGCATATGAGAAAGTAATGGAGGCAGAAGTGTCAGAGATTGTGTGATTTAAGTTGTGCCTCTCAGTGAGATTTTTGAGGTCTTGGGTGCTGTTTTGCTGTCAGGGTTTTGAGACACGTACACGATGTTTGGCCAAGAGGATTTAACTGCAGAGGAGAATTAGGAGGCAGGAGCTGCTGGCTTTTAATTTTCAGTTCTGAGACTGGCTCTTTCTGTTGTGTTGGACAACTTATAAATGCTCAGAGGTTTTCCTTGTTGTAAGTGTGAAGTTTGTAATAGGTTATTTAATTATCTTTAAAGAGATTGGATGGTATTGTTTAACTGATGACCATTAAACATCTTGTCCTGGTTAGAGTTAGAACAATTCTGTTCAGTGATGCTACTTTTCAGCTCCGTCTCTTCTAACTGCAGTTTCTGAAGTTAATAGTGTGTTCTCACAGACCAGTGTCTGCTTCTACAAGTGGTAATGCTTGATGTTTAGAGTTACAGCCAAGGATTGGTGTGTGCAGAAAAGCTCTTGCTCATACTTTCTTCTGTGCAGGCCAAGATCACTGCTAAATCTTATGTATCATAGAATACCAGGTAGGAAGGGACCTCAAGGATCATCTAGTCCAACCTTATGTACCATGTTGGTTGGACACAGAAGGTAAAAAGCCACACCTTTGGGGAGGAGCAGACAGGACAGGTGACCCTAAACTGACCAACAAGGTATTCCATCCCGTATAAGTCATATTTGGTATAAAGCTGAGGGATCACAAGGGTCAAGTCTCTTCTTCAGTGGCTGGCATCCATGGAGGACTTGGCCTTCAGTACTGATCTGTGTGTTCCTGAATCTAGTTCCAGAGCCCAGCTCCTGAATCTGGTTCCTGTCTGCCACTGAGTACAGTTTGGGACTTCCCCGGTGCCTGCTCCGCAGCATCAGTGGTGATGGTGACATAAATGACATCAGGTGGGTTGGGTTCAATACTGATTTTGTATCTATCTGTATATATTCCGTTTTATTATTATTATTTTCATTAACGCTGTTTTAGTTTTCCTTTCCAATCCGTAATTTTCTCTCCTTTATACCCTTTCTCTTCCCCTTTAGGAAGAGAGAGTGGTTAACAGAGAACATCTGTCATTCATGTAGTGACTGGCTTACCTCTAACCTTCAATACATCTTTAAAATAAAGCATACATTTTCTGTAATTTTTAATTGCTATTATTAGGACAGAGTAAGAGAATATTTAGACCACTATTTTTCAGATGTTTCATTATGACAAAAAGGAGGCCTCCTGAAAAACCTTAATTACTGTATTTAAGGGGGGGGAAAAAATGAAGTGAACATTTTTACAAGTTAAACAGCAGGATTCGGCTGTATCATTCTCTTAAAATGATCTTTTATAATAGGAGACAAAACAAGAAAGGTACCCTCAGAAGTGATGCCATACTATTTTCATGTTGATTGCAATAAGTGCTGAGAGTAGAGTGCATTCTGTGTAAAATCAATGTCTGTGAGGGAAAAAAAAAAAAATAAAGGCAGCACAAAGACTTCAGATTTATCCCTTAAGTGCCTCTGGGAATAAAGCCATGCCCAGCTAGAGCAGCAGCAGAGGCCAGGAGGAAGGAGGTGGACAATAGAAAGGCTATCGCAGGGTGAAAGGGGTAACACAACAGGAAGAGCATCAGGAGGGAACATCTTCATTAATTTTATCATGTATTTACTTTCCTAAATCTTCTTGTGTGTTCACTCAACCTCGATCCCATTCTGTGATATCCTTGCAGATTGATAGTAAACATCTCCCTTCTGTATAGCAAAAAGGAGATAAGCCTGAAATATAAAAGAAAAAAACAAAAACCACAAAACCAAAACAAAACCAAAAACCACACACACACACAAAAAGTCAATAAACCCCACCCAAACAACACCATCCCACCCCCCCTCCAAAACAAACAAAAAAAAAAACCAAAAAACCCCAAACAAACAAAAAAAACCCCAGTGAAACCGAAATCAAAACCAAAAAAAACCAACCAACCAAAAAAAACAAGGGGAAGAAAAGAAAGCTTGGTAGCAAGCTATCATCACTGGTACTGTCTGATAGCACCTGAAACTGGCAGTCACAAAACGCAGATACAATATAACCAAATTATTCCAATTCTTTCACTAGAGGAATCTTTTTCCCTTTCTTCTTCAGAAAAACCTTTCCTCAGAGTAATTATTAAGGCAGCCCTACGGAACTGTGTTCATTTCAGAGCTTTCATTTTTAGAAAGACTGTTTAATATTTATATAAAGCTCATGTTAAGTTTATGCACCTGTCAAAATACTAAATTATATGATAGTGATTGCAAAATGAGCTATTTATCAGACAGATGTCTCTACCAAACCTGGAGTACATAGATACGGAGAGGCCGATCCCTCCCGCTACAGGGTAAGGGTGCTTTGTGTGTGACAGCTCGCTGGGGAGGGAATGTGTTTAACCCCCCTGGCTCCGAAAGCTGCGTAGGGTGCATGAGCTCTGCTGAAGGATGCCCTTTCCACCACAGGAGATATAACACTAATAACATTTTCCTGAATGAAGTCTTGTAGAGCACGAGTAACTACTCTGATGTACAGCTTACCTTCAGCTTTCCTATGATGGTCTACAAAAGTTGCTTTGTTCTGATGTCAGGTGGCCTCTTTCTCCAGCTGCAGCCTTAGAAGTGAAAAAATTATTTGAGGATACATTTTAAGTGGAAGACAGATGTTCTTACAAAATAATTCTATAATCAACAGCATTGTAGAATAGCGCTTAGAGGTGTTGAAGTCTGACCTTGGCCAGCTGTAAATTGTAACTGAAATGTGCTGTTCGTTCCTGCCGGGAATAGGTCAGGAGGGCAGAGCTTGAGTGAAAGGTTGTAGCAGGAGAGGATGGAAAGGTGACAAGTTGAGTAACACAGGGCATTACTAATATCACAACAGGTTTAAGCGGTTTGCTATAACTTTTTGCAGATGTCTCTGAATTTATGCCTCGCATTTGCTGGGATTTTGCAGGAGAGCCATTTGCCTTGGAGCCCCTCAGGCTGTCTGTGCCACTAAGAGATGTGTGATGCAGGGTCTTATTTTCATCTTTAACAAACTGGTTCTGTACATCAGAAACCCCTGTGTATACAAACCTGGATATATATTAAAAAGACAAATGTATTGGTCCTCTACCTTAGATGCTTGGATCTGGCATCTAGGAAACGTAGCACCTTCCCTCCAGCAAAGGCTTCTTTTACAGTATCTCAAAGAAAAATGCAATGTCTCTATGTCCAAACTAATCTTGTGCTGTTTTGGGGGTTTTTTTTTGTTGGTTTTTTTTAAAGTATTTATTTATGAAGAATAAGCTGCATGGGCTTCAATCTGCTTTGGAAAGAAATTCTTTGTAAATACAACTAAGACTCACTAATCCCTGTTATAATAAACTCCACTGATCTGAACAGGTGTATATCACAGTTGCTGCTTTTCAGCAGCACTGCACTTCCTGCATGATCTGTGGAGCAAAATTTCTCATACTGGGAGAAAAGCAAGAAAAGGGAGAAGGTAAAATAACTGAACTCCTCCCTCAAATGGAAATCTGTACTAGTTTACTGCTAAGCTCCCTTGAATATCTGTGTACTCAAACCAAGAAGGAAACCAGCAGCCGCTATCTGGCTGGCAAATCAACACCCATATTATCCAAAGAAACATGGAAAAATGTAGTTAATGTATGTTTGGAAGCATGCAGCTTTTTTTACCAAGTCCTCATTGAAAGACATTAGGGAATTTTGCACGAATTACTGAAATATATTAGCATAATAGAAAAAAAATACTGCATATCATTTGTCTGTACTGCATGTGTCTACTTATTCCAGTTACTTAATGCATATATTAAATACACTGGGGAAAGAAATAGTTTTTTACTATTTGTTTTGATTCTGTGTAGTGGATTATGAATTACCATGCTGCTGATATACCTATGCAAAAATACAATGCAGTAGATGTCTAATTATGACTTGAAATGAAAATGAATTATAACTTCTCTTGATACTTCTTATGATTTGCTGCATTATAAATAACAGTGATTTATTACTGTTTCACCTACTGCTCTGCTAGTGATGGATCATAATAGTAGATCATCATAACTTTGAAATCAGAACAGAGCTGGGTTTTCTTCCATATAATTCAATTTTAACTTCACTACTGAGGTTGTTGAGTATCACAATCCATCTACTTTATGTTATATTTTATTAGAAAGACAATATGTTAATATATTTGGTAGCTGTTCATTACTAACATCTGTTTATTAAATTTCTCTATTAAACCGTCCAGCATACCTTTTGATAGTCTCATTATGCTTTCAACATGACCCACATGGCAACTACCAAGGAAAACAGCTGATCAAGGGCCAGTATTGAAAAGGAAGACTTCCCCTTCTGTGTGTGCAATATATTTAAAGCAGAATTGCTGTACCATTATTTTAAATATTCAGAACAATATGGGCTTAGTGCCATCGTGTTCAGTGGTTCAGTAAGAACCTTCTTTTATGCATTTGGTCTCTGATAGTGCTTTGTATTCAGTTATTCCATATATTGCCCCTGATAAAACAGCTGGGCTTGGTCTTATCCCGACAGTCCTTAACCAGTGAGGCTTGGACAAGCACCTTCCCTCTCCTCTGAGTGCTTTCATATTTTCACCTCTGCAGTGGGAAGCCTCTCACAAACCACGAGCCTCCCTGCCATAAATCCAGTTTGCAGTAGGTGCACGAAGCCTGAAATAATTTTGACCTGAGGGAGTACATTTATGTGCAACAAGTTCGCAAGTATTTCCTTCAGAAGACTCCCGTCTCCTCTCTTGCTGCCACCAGATTCCCTTCACATGGATGCCATCAGGCTCTGCTTTCTTTTTGATGCTTCAGCAACCTGCTCTCCCCTTCTTGCTAAGGGCCCCAGCTCGTCATCACAGCAGATGCCATGCAGCTAATGAGTGGCTGAAGCCACTCAATGGAGTCCTTTCCCCAGGGAAAAAACAGCCTTCTCCAGTTTTGCTGATGGTAAGAGGAGGAGCTGATGGATCTTTCGGTGGAACAGATCAGTCACCATTGGCCATCGCCATGTTTGCCACGCACAAACCCCTCATTGCCGGTGGCGACGAACTCTTTCGACAGCGGTCACCCCCTCTATAAATACATGGCTCTGACTTTTAAAAATCTGTTTCATTTTAATCATCTTACCCATTTAGTTGGTGGCTGTGTCCAAAAACCTCCAGCTGCTTCTGCAGCTTCCTTTGAAGCAGACTATGCCAGAGCAACTCTCTAGAAAATAGCTGGCAGACGAATGCAGCCTGGATGCCAGGGATGTGGAGCTGGTCACTCCAGCTCTGTCCGACTCCATGGAGAGCAGAGGAGCTGCTCTGGACAGCCCTGCAGTGGCTCTGGCTGCCGAAGATGAACTGCAAAAGCATGAAACAAGCTCTGAAAAGCAGGTGCGATGGTGTCTGCAGGACAACAGAGGTGGTGCTTACTCCTCTTTGCCAAAGTACTAAACCTCAGCTGATGTTAGGGGCTTGGGGGAAAAAGGAGAGAGATACAGACAGCCCAAAACACACAATGGGAGTATTACTGAAAACTGTCCTAGATGGCTTAATCTTTATTTTTAAAGGCTGTGAATGATTCATTGAATGTCAGATTAATTATTTCAGTAGTTACTTCTTATCATAGTTTTAAAAAAAACTTTTGCTTAATTATTAAGATTTTGATAGTTAACTTCTTTCTATATCCTGTGTTTGCCCAAGAGCAGACAGGGTGGGTTTGCTTGTTTGGAATGATTTCTGTGAGCATACTGCAGTCCATAATGTGTTTTCAAATTATTTTTCTGGCTGGCTATTTGCATTTTGACACTGGAGGTGTTTTGCCTGGACATAACACCACCTACAAGTTCCCTGACACACTATGCAGTGTAGTTACTTTTTAATTTGGGCAAATGAATATTTATGATGTTAAGTGCATTTTCTCTGAATATTCTGCAATATCTGTTAAAAATAATTTTTTATGACCATGTCTAGCATTAGCCTGCGAGTGTATGGAATACAGGGCTAAACGGAATAATTGTGTGGCTGCATTCATTCAGCCCCTTTTGTAACGGAGAGTTTCTATCATATTAGAAGTCTTGGGAGACTCTCAAAAAAGGAAAGATGGTGTCAGACCTGCTCCTCAGAATCAAGCCACTGCGGTCCACTGCAAACCCACGGTAAGAAATGATACTAAATTGCATCTTTTTGAGAACCTGACAAATGAAGGTGAGAATGGAGTGGGACAGGGTGTCCCGTTTTCCTCACAAGGTGACTCCTAATTACACCTGAATAACATAGGAGGGGAAAAAGAAAGTAGCCTGCATTGTGGTTGTCCAGTTTATGTGCTCTGTAGATAATGAGACATCAGTCTCTGGAACGATCTTTGGCATATTCCGCAGCTGCTAATTTCATGAAATGAGAAATTTATTTTCAATAAATTAAACAAAATTAATAAATTGAATGAAATTAACCAGGCAATATAGTCTCACTTTTTCTTTCCTATTATTATTTTTCCTATACTACTTACACTTTGTATGGAAAAGGAAACACACACGTAGTTGTATATCCAGTTCTTGTTTATTGAAGAAAAAAAATAGGAGCATCCAAAAAGTTTATCAACAGCCAAGCTTAAATGGGCCTCAGAAATCTGGGAAGAAATTAGTAAGTAAAAAGAAAAGGAAAAAATAGAAAACCCTAGAAGCATGACTGAAATATCTATATACAGTTTTAAAGCTCCTGCTTTACAACTGAATAAATAACTCCTTGAGCAATAATTTATTTGCAAGCTGTTAATTAGAAGCATAATTAATTTTTGTAGATTATAAATAATGGTGCACAAAATGTCATTCCCAGCAGATCAAACGGAAATAATATAAACATTCTTTAAAAATCAAGAATAGCTTGCAATGAAACTGATTTAAATCAGTTATGAGTCTTTGTGATGTCTTGTACTAATGAAAACTATAAATTTGTGTCTGAAGTTAGTAATTTATTGGTAAAATGCAAGGCTTCATTAATCATTCTGCTTTCTCTTATACTTGGCACATATGGAAAGAAAATCTCTATGTTTATCACTGCTTCAAATAAACAGTAGCATAAGTAGATTATTCCCAACAGAAAGATTTTTCCCACACCCTAATCTCAGAGCAATCATTCACTGATCTAAATGAGCAGTTACTTAAACCGCTAAGAAGGGATGCTAATTAGCTCAGGAAAACTAGGCAAGAGTATTTAATCTAAAAAAAAAAAATGCTCTCACCATTCCCCCCCCGCCCCCTTCTATCTTATTTCTACTGCATTATTTACTTACAGTTTGTTTGGATGCTGCCTCCATGACAATATCTTACTTAGGTGTGTCTTCTCAAAAGGATGAGTTCTTAAAAACTTCTCTACTCCAAAGCTTTGGTTTTGTAACCTCCACTCAGCTGTGGTTACACCTCTCACTTCCCAGTTACTTTAGCTATACTTTGGGGTAAAATGGGAATGAATGTGAACCCACTTTGCTCTCTGAAAGCAGGGAGGGTGGATGTGGGTCTACCTGGACCCTAAACAGTTTAAAGCATGTGAATGTTTTCATTTTTCTACACGTATCTCTTGCCTTCAGGGCCAAAAATCTCTCAACAAGCTATGTGCCTGGGAAAGAAATACCTTGTAGCCTTCGCAAAAGAGAATCTGCAGCATGTGATGAACAAATAATGTCAGAGCTCTGCCAGGCTTCTAGACAATGTTTGGTCTCCAGCTAAAGAATCCAAAAGCTGCTGTGAAGTCAGATTGTTCAGATGTATTAGAACTCCTCTGCTGAGATCTCTTGGTATCCTGAGCGGGTATTGCAAGCTTGCCCAGCGAAGATGCTCTGTTTGTTTGCCATCAGATCCTGGTTGCCTCATTTGATGATGTGGTCAGCACCGGGTATATTTAGGTGGCACTCAGGAGATGTAAGGAAGGAGGGGTTTGTCTCCCAGCCATGGAAATCATCATTCCTACTGTCTTGGGCACAGACCTGTCCACCCTAGCAGTGCTGAGAAAGGAAAGATGGGCATTACAGTCACCACTGGCATGGAAGAGTGTTTGCCTGTTAATCCCTGGTTGAAGATATCTGGATGTAAGTAAAATAGCTGTACAAGGGCTTCTGCCATTAGATTTTTGGCATTTCTAGTCAGCCATAAGGGTAATTTTTTGTGCTTGAAGCACCTCTCCATCACAACAGCTTTACAGTGATGCTACTGCCACCGAGTCATGCTGGTGTAAAACTGGTGCTGCATCCTGGAGACACAGATCGTCTTATTTTTCACTAAAGTGTTGTCTTCAGTACTGTGAGGTTCTGATAGTAGATGTCATGTAAGGGACAGCAACCAACACAAAATAAGGGTAACACAAAATTTTTACAAGTTAGAAATTCAGGTTCCAACTTTTGGTTCCATTTTGTTCTGCCCTCTGACTTGCCAACGTTCAGGGATATAAGGAAGGGTCTTTTCATGGAAAATATATGGACATTGTCAATAGTCAGCTAATGGCTGCAGGCAAGCTTTCAGATTTTAAATTTATGTATTTATTCCATTAAAAATGAAATGATTCTACAGAGAGGAGAGGCGCTGAGCAACAACAACGCTACTACTGAATGGATGGAACATATTGGATATGGATAACATTTCTGAACTGTCTTACATGCCATCTTGTGCTTTCATCCCAGCCTCTAATTCCAGCAGACAAACAATGCTTTATAGTGCTGACCTCACCAATATATATAATATATATAATATAGCTTATTTTCTCTTGATAAATTGTATTCCCTTTACATGCCCTTTTGCAAGTACAAGAATCTAAATCTCTCATAGGCTGTTCTGCAAAAATCCTTCCACTTCATTTTTTGCTTTAATTCTTCAACTAGAATTTCAATATGTTGTTTAAAAGACATTTTCAGGAGGCTTGGCAGAGACAAGGTTCTAACAGATCTAGGTGTTAGAGATTTCACTGATATTTCTAGAAGGCTGCAAAAAACTGTGAGAACAGTAGAAGCACAGCTGAATGTTGTTGAGCCCAGGAAAATACATTGAGCTTATTCCTGTGTACAGAGATTAAAAATCAAGCACATGTAAAGTGTTTAGATTGGTCTTTGTTTCGTCTGTGGGCTGTGATTCACCAGCTTGGCATTCTGTTGAGTAGCCAGGCATCATTGTGGACCTTTGATGTATTCTCCATTAAAATGCATGTGCTGCACTTCTGGAGGATTGATGAGAGGTGGAAAAATTGAAGACATAGTAGAAAGAAAACAGAATAAGAAAGAATTCTCATAGGCTACATAGACACAATTCATGTCAACATGTGAATAAATTCTTCATGTACCTACGGCTACACAAAAAACACTGAGAGGTTTCAGTGCTCTGCTTCATTTTGTCCATAAAATTGCTACCATAGAAAATTGTTCTAAACAAGACACATTCTGAAGTAATGCTTTTGTGTCAAAGCACAGTATCTGGACATCTGTGATTATGGGTTCTGTTCTTAAGTCTGCCACAGGCTTACTTTAAGAATTTAAAGCAATCTTGCAGAAAAAATCCCCCTGTTTCTCATTCTCTATTGCTAAATTGAGAATAAAAATGGCAGTTTGATTAGGATGTTGTTAAGTATAATTTGTGAAATGTTTTGAGGTTCTCCAAGAAAAGCACTAAAGGCATGAAAAGAAGTCTCGTTTAATAAATATTTAACAAATAACTAGCCATGGGGCCTAAATGCATTGACACTAAGGGTAAATTGTTTTAGGACAGATACCTTCACCTGTTCAGTCTAAATGCTATGAAAACTAGAAAAAAAGGGCTTGAAGTTGAGAAAGCATCCAAACAATTTGTGGTTTAGTGTGAGCAGTATTTTAAATCCTGACCTCCAGATTGGATGTGCCATTGGTTAGATGCATGGTTTTATATAGTAATATACAGAAATAACTGAGAAAGGGAGGATTCAGAACTTTGTGATTGAAAGCATGAAAAGCCCCCAAAGCCTTTCATGTGACCATCTTTGAATAGTGCTTTGGTCTTTTGTTCCTCTTATGATAGATGATGCTTTAGTGTTGCAATGACAGTAAAGCTGCTACTCTAAATGGTGAGGGGAAAAAGTTAACAGATTAAATATATGTTCACTTACTTACAAAAACATTTTATGAAGATAGTTACCACCAACAGTTTTTTTTCATCTGTTATTGATGATGTATTACTCATGTGTGGCTGCTTCCTCTTCTATCACAGTTTATATAACTATAATGAGCTGTACTATAGCAAAAAATACTAAATTTCTTCTTTGAGGAAGAGAATTAGATTTTTTTTTTAATTTATTTTTTTAAAATATCACAGAACAGCACCATGATGAACTTTTGTATTAAAATGCCAGAGGCTGGTTTCTCATAGAGATCTATGTATCATCTCTGATTTTCTTTATCTGAATTATAGTTATTTTTTACTATTCTGTGCCTGATTCTACAACTTCTGTTTTGAGCTGTTCCAGAAGCTTTAGTGAATACAAACTCTTATACAAGGTAAAAAAAAACAGAATCTGATCATTTAGTATCAGAAAGAGCAGGGAAAGCCACGTGAAAATTCTGGCCTCTTCTTCTAGCATCACCTTTTCTAGATGAAAACAAGATGGAAAGGTAATTTTTTTTTTTTTTTAAGTGAGTGGAGTCTGAGGGAGTAATTACTGAATGGTAATTGGCATGCTGTACTACAGAGCTTCATGGCTTATGCAGATGCTCAGAGAAGCAGGAAGGTCCCTTTTCTTCACACTATTTGATATAGTCATGGGGCTGACATAGCAGCTCATCCTTTTCGCAGGGCTCTGTAGGTAATCTAAACCAAAAACCCCATATAAAATAAAAATTGATCAGTTTTGAAATGTGTGCTTCACTAAGGTGCTCCTGTAAGACACCTAGTCTCATAATACAAGCCCTCCCTAACCCAGCCATCAAATTATCACATAACTAAAGCTCTTCTTTCCTAATTATTAGGTCATTAAATGTATTTGGCCCCTTGCAAACCTAAGAAAAAGGCTATGGGAAACATTGTAGGAGATGACTCAGAGAACCTCAGGACAAACCCTTTAGAAGTTGCATGTATCCACCCTTAGGCAAATACTACAGGGCTACATTTTATTAAATGGCATTGGAGAATATTCTGAGTTGTATTCACTGAGTATTTCACTGTGGTAACCACTGCCTAGATCTTGCAGAAAGAATTCTATCAAGTTGATTCAAATGCAGGTTGTTAAGAATTCTATTTTATGTGCGGTTTGCATTGATTTTACAGGCTTTCTGCTACTCCCGTTAGATGCTTTTAAGTTCTGGGTTTTTTTCCAGTCCAGTCTAGAGCTTCTGAAATGCATACTCTTAGGATGAAATGAGCGAGGGGGATACTGCTAAGTGCTGTCAGCTGCTGTGGGTGGGTTGTGTGCCCTAATCTTAAAGGACCACAAAATGAAAGTCTTTAGAAATGGGAAACTCAGCTGCAGTCTATTCCCTGATGGCAAACTGGTATGTTCCTGTTAGTGCTTGTCACCTTTTGACCATGATGTCTAAAAATTAGAGAGAAATAGAAGAGAAGGGCGTTTAACAGGCTCATATTGGAGAAATACATAACAAGAATGATGAGCTTGTTTGATTTGTATATAATAGGCACCAGGTGCCACACCATATGTGTAAGCTGTGTTACTCACCATCCTGAGTTTCAGGAAAATTGTTGTGCCTGGCCTCTTGTTTTCCTGAACAAGTTTATACTAAACTTCAGATGGATGACAAAAGCTCCAAAACATTTCAGATTCACCCATTACTGCTGCCCAGAAGAAGATAATACATATACAGATGATGATACATTCAAAGCAAAATACCTAGTGCTTGTGGAGCTGTTTAAATCTCTGGACGTATATTTTGTTTGGTTTAAAGGCATTATATGAATGATATAATCTACTATATGAATAGCAAATTACATGTACTGAAATATTTGTATTTTATATATTTTAGAACATCTTACTTGGCATCTAAATGCAAAACAACTTCATTTTTACTGAGATGACATGGTCATGAATAGGAGATATTGAGCAATAGAATAGATAATGACCCATATGTAACAGTTGCCTTTAGATATACGGCCGTGTTTACAGAGATTATGGGAAGGATTCATGTGCTTCAGTGCAATTTACTAAATACAATGTGGGATGAAATTGCTGTTGTTGGAGCACAGGACAGCTTTAGAAATGAGTAGCTTAGGGGGGGAGAAAGCCTTATGTATTCACCTGGAAAAAAAAGCATTAGTATATTTAGATGATTGTTCTCTTGAAATAATTTACAAAATTGCAATACCTTTGACAGTGAGTTCCAGTTAATTGCTTTACCATAAGAGAGCACTTGTTTTCCCAGGAACAACTCCCTCATGAACCTCCCTAATGAAGTCTTGCAGATTTCTGTCCAATTTCTTCACATGTGTTCTGCCATTTCAGCAACATTATTTCCCCTTGTCATGTCTTCTCCATGGCAGTACCCTGAAGCGGTTTACATGTTCCAGCCCTGTCTTCTACTGAAGTTGTTTTATTTAGTTTTTCATAATCTTTCCCCAATAGCTCCAAAGTACTTGCCCAGTTAAAGGGGCAGAAGACTGCACATACCACTGTTAGTCCAGGGGTAAGCATGTCCTCAGCACAAGCAGCCAGCAGTAATGCTGGGAGAATGTACAGGGACAAAGCCCTCAGAGCATGTCCTTAATGCAGACAGTATTTGGCTCTGGCTTCGAATCAGCCTCTGGCTTTCATGAAAACTTTAGCAACAATCTCTCTGATAATAGTGCCTATCTGTTGAGCATAACTGGCCAGCAGATTCAGGGGGACAGACAGAGGCACAAACACAAAAGATTCATTTCTTCAGGAGAGCAGGCTAAAAATAATTTGGCCTTTAGATATCTGCAATATGTTACAAAAGCATGGTAAGTTACCATACAACTCCCTTTCCTCTCTTCATCCCCTGGAAAAATGTATGTGCGTGTATATACATTTATTTATTAAATATGGTGGAGTATTCCAGGGTCCCTGTGTAATGTTATCCACAGCATCAATGCATGTTGAATTTAAAAGGTGAATGCAACTTCACTGCAAAAAGTCTGCATCTAATTTATGAAGTATCTTCTGAAATGAAAGAACACATCTTTTGGTGGAAGTTGTGAACACTTAATGGAGATAACTAATAGGATTGGCCCAGTATAGTTGCAACTAATAGTGTGCAATGGGATTTTCAAAAGCAGTAAAGGAAAAAATACTTTAATAGAACTCCCATACTTAATCTTCTCATTGCTGCTAAGCTTCCATGATATGAACTTCTAACTCACGTTAGGAAATATTCTCCTTGCTAGACTTGTGTTTTCAGGTTATGAAGTTGGAAATTCAGTTTTGTAAAGCGTTCTTGTTTTTCATGATAGCTTCCATAAGTTGTACTGTTCTATAAATCATCATAAGCCTAGTTTGAGTAGACATGCATATATCTGAATATGAAACCAGAGTAATTCCTTATTACATTGATCTATTACAATGGTTAGGAAGCCTTAATACAACAAGTAATGAGCATTCTTACAAGAGGGAGAGCAGGCCCATATGAAATCTGTCTGTGGTGGCAGGTTGCACAGTATGCATGCTTTCTAGGCAAGTAGCAGGGCCCAAATTTTATGTAAGTGTTCTATTTCATGACAATTTAGTTAGTTTCCATAGAGATAATTATGTTGTCACAAACTAAGGGTAAAGATTTCAAGTGCAAGATAAATAGGAGGAGCATATGGACTTCCAAGCAATAAAGATGTTCTTCTTTTTCACTGTAGTAACAAAAGGCAACTGTAATCACAGCAGTGAAAGAGTGAGCTGTCTTTGCTACAAACATTATTAGCATTCAGTATATCAACACCTTGTATTTCATATTATGCCTCTCAATAACTTTTTCTTTATGGTCGTGCTTTCAGTGCATAATAGTTTTCACCAGTTACACTAGAATGGGGCCAACTCTTTAGCTGGAATAAATCAGCCCAGCTGGATTGCAGTCAATGAAACTGTGCTAAATTAAAGCTGAACTAAGCTGTGCTGAACTAAACTGCTTGAGAATTTGACTTCACATTGTTCACCTACCCTGCCAAGTGATCTGGTCAATAATATAAACAACAGAAAATAAATACCTGATGGATTCCACCCCCACGCTCCCCCCATAAGAAGATGCTCCCTTCAATCTTCCAAGTTATTCAAGACAATAGTTTGGTCAAGTTTCTGTCTTATGAGTTGCCCAACTGCTTTGTCACTGAGGGTGGTGGGAACTCCTGTAAGCTCTGGGCTAAGGTTATGTCAATCACCGTTCTGATCAATTAGTAAAGGCAGCACTTTGTTTTTGTTTCTCTTTTTCTATTATTATTCATTTTCTCTTTTTATCTTTTATCTTTTTTTTCTCCAGCCATATTTTTTTAAGTTACTGACAAATGCTCATCAAAGAGATGGGCCCATCATGTTTCCTGTGATGATTTGCATTGCTCGTCTGTGAAACTCCTCGTTGAAACTGCATTCAATATTTTAACTGTTGGACTATGCCAGTACTTGAAAAGAGTTTGGATAATGCTTGAGTGCCAGCATCTATAAAAAAATAAAAGATAAACTGCAGGTGAGTTTGCAGGTGAGTGCATGTTTACCACTTGTATGTTATGGATTCCTCAGCTATCGGTTGTGCTGTTTACTTGTTGGCCTTGTAAATCACACTTAACATCAAAACAAAACAGAATATGCCCTTTGAGTCAGTGATATGCTCAGCTTTTTAAATTTAGAAGCTACTCAACAATATAATGAGCAAAATATTTGGTAAGTGTTGTTGATCATGGTTCTTAACACTGACAGTAAAATCCAGTTGCCTGAACACAGGTACCCAGTGCCAGCCTCCCTCAGGGCTGCCAGGGCTGATGCTGAGTTTCAGAAGACCCATATGCTTTAAACCAGAAGCCAGAGGTTAAGTGGGATGGCTCATGGTTGCTAAAATCACACTAAACACCCTCATTTAGGCAACCAAATCTCACCCTTCAAACCAAGTCCACCTTGCTTCCTTAGGCTGAATGTTTTCTTTCTTTATCGTCTTATGAAATACGCAGACACTAATTAAAGAAAAAGAAAAAACAAAACTCTAAAACCTATTTATTTGGGTGTGGGGAAAAGATAGCATAGAAAAGTGTAATGTAAGGAAAATATTCTCAACAGGAGATTATTTTTACATATATTATCTATGTTGTCTGTGGGTCCATATGACCCATATAACTTATATTTTATATATAAAGCTTACATATGCATTAAATGCATTAGTTATAGATAAATGTTAGAAGACATCATTGTATCTGTAAGGAGAAATATATGCATTGTATATGTAGCATACTTTATATATACTTAGATTACAAACATATATTGAAACTCTGTGTTTTATTTATTAATTCAATGGCACTGCCTCAGTTGTGTTCTTTATTTGGCACTGACAAAAGCTTTTGTAACTTAAAAACATCTGAGAGAGTTCTAGTTTTCTTTCTGTGGTTTCGTGCTACTTGAGTGAGAAAGATGCTCTGGACAGTGCTGCTCTGGGAGCCAAGGGCTCTTCGCAGGAGCCTCAGCCATGGGGGGCTGCCGCGCTCCCCAGCCATTCTGGGAGCCCAGCCTCAGTGAGCTATGCCCATGACTTCTTTCTCCTGCAGATCAGAAGTCCCCCCCCATTCATGTATTCTCTTATTCTGCCACCTGCTTTTAATCTGAGTGAGGCTTATTGTTGTTGCTGATCTCTTATCTATTTATTTTGTCTTATTATGTTCTAAAGTATATGCTAATTAGCATGAGAGAATAGACACATAACAATAAGCAGAAAATTCCTTCACATTGCCTTTTTTAAAATTTTTTTTTCCACTCATAGTTGTTTTTCTTATATCCCCTTTACACTGTGGATGTCTCCTCCTTTTTTGTTTTCTTTCATCGATATTATGTCTTGATTTTAGCCTTTGGGCTGGGATCTTGCTGTTTCCATCCTACAGTAATTTTTTATTATTATTATTATTTTCAAAAGAACACACATTTAAGAAACTTTTCTATTTTCTTTGCAAACTAGACTCAGTGACTCAGAACTGAGCACTGAGCTGTCTGAATTATATTTGTCAACTAGTGCAGCAGTGGAGTGTCATACCGTTTAAAGCAATTCAGATTTTCTGTCCAGATCTTAGTTATGCTGTAAAACTGAACTTGAGAATGTTCAAGAATATAATAACTGTGTGAATTTTTGAATGGTATCTTTCTAAAAATATTGTGTTCTTACTGTGGTGAGATGTTAACTTTGGAAATGCATATATTACCAGCTAATCTCTGTGTGGAGTTACTGAAACCTGGTATTCCACAAACCATAGGTACTAAACATTAGGGCCTACCTCTGCAGAAACCCACAAAATGCATCTTATCCTTCTGAATTTCCAGTGGGGTTTTCAGTGCTTGTTATGTGAGAAAAGAACAAAAGTCTCAGCTGGATTTCTTTGTCTTTGAATTTGAACTTGAAGTCAGGCATATCCCATGGAAACACTTGCTCTCTTTAGAGTTACGTGCATTGCTTGATCTATTAATGAACTAGGATGGCAGCTCTGAAGGGGCAAGCTCAAGTCACTTTTTATATGACGAAGCACAAGAATAGGAATAGCAGATGCACTCATTTTCTGTTTGCAGAACATGTGATTGTATCATGGCACAGCACAACTCAGGCACAGGTAGCAATGCCTTGTTAAAGAAGAAAGAGCCTCTAAATTGTACTGAGGTCTATCAGTAGAGCTGAAGGGACATCTGTGGTACATCAACTCTTACCTGGGCTTTGTATTTTGTACTGTTATTTTTACTTTATTGTTACATTACTTCTGCAAGGAATAAGTAAACCTGATATTGTATTAAAATTTCTGTATATCCTAAAATCAAAGTATATCTCAGATTGTAATAATCTGAGATTTTTATTCACAGGTATTGGAAAAGATAGCATAGAAAAGTGTAATGGAAGGAAAATATTCTCAACGGGAGATGCTAAACATCAGTATCATGAAGAAGGTGGACAGAGATGCAACTCCTCCTCTGTCCCCAATCTAATAGCAGAAGATATTGTAGAAGCTTATTTTATTTTTTAAAAAGCCAGACAGACAGATTTGGTCATTCATTTCTGTGCCTTAGTGACTCTGGCATTTAACAATATGGTGTCTCTCCAGGATTTGATGTTAATACTATAGCATCTGTTAATATTCTCCTATGGTGGTCACTGTTGTGTCTGCTACACAGGGATATCTATCAGACCTTTAGGTTATTTAATCCTATTCAACAACACTGTGAGATGTAATAATTGATTTAGTCAATGATTTCTGACTTGTATTTATACTGTCTACCAAAGGACTCCTCTCAATAACTTGTATTGAGAGAATTTCAAAAGGCTCATCGGGTATGGCAATAACTCAGATTGCATCAAAAGACAATTTCTGTGCCTGGGAGTCTGGGATAGTTACCAAAGTGCTTCAGAGCTTCAGTGTCCTCAGAGGTCAAATTGACCACAGCATGTTGTATAGCTGTTCTTAGTTTGGTTGCAAATCAAATGCCCTTCCAGTGGTAGAGCTTCAGAATGGAGTATTTTGTAAGAGTGTTCCTTGAAGCTTCCCCGTAAAGACAGTGATGTAAAAAATAAATCTTTTTGATAGGGTTTAACCTTTCATGGCAAGTATGTGTTAATGGCAATTCTTCCCTTTAGCAACTTATTATGGAAAGATAAGCTTAGAAGCTGTTCTCTGCCTTTGCCATAGCTATTTTATTTATGAATAAAAATAAAAATTCAGTGGACTATAAGTTTTCAATGGGAGTGTGGAGGAGAGGAGGAGCAGCTTTAATGTCAGTGCTTGAATCATTAGGATTACATTTTTCCATGGCCGTTATTTTTCTTAAAACAAAAAACAATAACAAAACAGCAACAAACTAGAATATATATAAAGCATTGTCAAGGCTTGTCACTCTTACTAGCTCTAGCAGGGTTAGGCTTTCAGCTTCTGGTGTTGTTTTCTCCCAGCACCCTGCCATCTCCATCCACACTGCTTTCACTGGAGACAAAAGGAGAAATTTTTTTATTATTATTTTTATTTATTTTTATTTTTTATTAATTTTGGATGCTGAGGAATTGTGCCAGGTTGAGCTGGCAAAGAGATAAGTGCCACAGCAGGGAGGAAGATTCATAAATGATGAAGACACAATCTCTTAAACTCCCTGGCTCACAGGTGTTTTGTTATTAATGAAGCTGAAAAAGATGCTCCAAATTACGTCTCCTCCTTGACATGAGAGCTTTGGCAGCCCTTTGTGACTGAAAGCTCCTGCTCTTGCAGGTGCCTGGGATAAACTTGCAAGCCAGAACGGGGAAACGAGAGAGAAAGAAAAATATTCACATACCCAAGGGATCCTAGGGATGGAAGAGGGAGGAAGCTGGGAGAGAAAGAGAAAAACACACCACTCAGCCAGTGCATTGTGAAATGTATTCTGTCAACATACGGGCAAAGAGATAACTACAAACTTCATCTCCATGTATCTTATTTATTCTTCCAGCCCACATGCACTTGGCAGCAAAGAGAATTGTAATCTGGTCTATAACCCCACACTGACATCCTTTTTAAATTCCTAAACAGAGCAACCTAAAAGCTGAAAAGGATTTACAAAGTTTTGCATGTTCCTTTCCGAAAAACAGCAGTGATGACATCAAAGCTTTGGAACTAAAGAAAAAGGTTGGGGTTTTTTTTTCAGTTTTTTTTTCATCTTTTGTCCCCTATGTGTTAAGACCTGACTTATGGAAAAGAATTGCATTATTCTGGTTTTTATAGCCTAGTTATGGAAGAATGAAGTGCATTTTTGCCTTTTATTGGCATCACCTGTTTCTTTTCTGGCATATAGCTGAGATGGTGTCAAATGCCAGAATCGTACATGTAAGTGGGCTGATTCTGAGATATTCAGGTTGTACTGACCATCAGATGCTCCTTATTTGTCCTTCTTTTTCATAGTCTGAGAAAAGAACAGACACATCCCCCCACCCTAAAAGCTTTAAGACGCATTAGAAAATGTATCTTGAGAGGTATAGCAAAAAGTTATCCATTAAAGATAATGAAAAATTTAGATAACATGTTTGGGAAGAGTTTCATTAGATTCTTCTGGCATTCACCTTTCAAAACCACTGGAAATACCAGTGAGCAATGCCCTCCCCACTTCAGTGGGTGGAACGTGGTGCACAGTTGCATGGTCAGGGTGGCCACACAGGTCAGCACCACAGGGGGATGTGCTATAGCTTTGAGGCTAATTAGAATTTTGTCATTGACTTCATTCCCAGACATCACCTTACTCTTAGATACTCGAGTAAGTGGGTTGACTTGTCATCTGGCAGTACCTATTGATTTCTTCTAACTATTTGAGGAGCTTTTGGGAATCTAGTTTGATGTCAAAGTTGAGCCTAAAGAGACCCTCAGTGATTAAGTGTCTCAATTTAGAAGAAGAAGAAAAACAAAGGTAATAGGAGCTTAATCTCAGAATCCATTTTATACTGTAAACAGTATTCACAATGTTTTCTTTGGATTCTGAGTCAGCGTCATGTGAAATTCATAGTAATCAGAGACCTGATGCACAGTTTAGGTTGAACATAGCTATACCTGAGCATAAAAGAACACTGGGGCATCTATTCTGGTGCTGAACTCAGAAGTTTACTTGGCCCTAATGTAATGATTGATTTATTTTTGGTTGGTTAGAGGTGGAAAACAGTATTGTTTTAGTAGACTCCACCTAAAATGGTTTGTAGATTTCTATGAAAACTGCCAGTGGTGACAGTTTGTGCAGTATGTGCATTTACTAGGCTTTCAGTAAACAGGGTCCAAATATTGTGCAAATGCTCTATTTTGTGAGAACTCAATTAGTTTCTATGGAGACAATTATGTTGTCACAAGCTGAGTGTTAGGACTTCAAGTGTGAGATAAATAAGAAGAGTACAGGGACTTCTAATCAGCAAAAATGATCTATTTTTGCTTTGTAATAACAAAAAAGCAACAGCAATCCACAGGAATGAAATTAAAGTCAGTGCTTTCTTTAATGTTGTCAGAGAGTAATGTATTAATATTCTGAATTCATCCTGTGACTGTGTACACCTGTCTTCTCGTATTACTTCTTATAGTTCTTCTGCTAAAAATTAGCATCACTTTTTAAACTGCTTATCCTGAGGTAATGGAAAACAAAACCAGCAAAGCACCTATCAGGACTGATACTCCTTCAAGGACCATGTGGCAGATCAGATGACAGATGCATGCACATTCCCCATCTAATGCTTCACTTGTGTGATGTAGCTGGGTTAAAACTATTTACTGGCATTTTAAATCTCTCTTACTTATGCATTAGAAAATGAAATATAGCCTGTAAGCTGGATGACATACTTAGCTTTTGCAAATGCTCGCTGTTCATCCAGCGTACGTTTGAAAACTACAAGAGCAAAAAGTGAAGATTTGGTACTTATCATTGCTGTAGCTCCAAACATCTTTCCCTTACACTAAAGGATACTTTGTTCTAGAGGAGAGGTGAGGGACTGTGGCCTCAGGGCTTGACACTGCCCACATCTTTAATGCATACTGCCCAGAGTCATAAGACTTTTCTGGTGTCATTGTTAGTTAGCTGTTACTGTGATAAGGTCTGTTTTGTCAAAGATGGGTGACAGGGTCATTCACCCTAAACAGGCAGGATATCCCCTTGCTCTTTAGGTACAGTGTGTGGAGTTTGGGGATGCTATTCAAGGAACAGACACTGAGCATGAGTAAGATGTGTCTGGAAATCAGACAGAACTATTTTTGTTATGAGTAAAGCGACAGAAGAGGGAAATTCACATAGAGGACAAATTTTATCAATTTAATATAGAGCAGCATATAACTGTGTATGTGTGTGCATGTTAATATATATTCACACAGTTTGCATCCTACCATGCTGTGTCAATATGAAACTACAGTAAACGTAGAATATTTTCTCTTTTGGTACACACATATACAGAGACGCATGTTATGTATTTATATTGAGCCTCCCTCTTTCTCTTATTTTGTAATTCGGTAGCACTGTCTTGGCAACACAAATGGCTGGTTTTCTTTGTTCAGCATTGACAAGAGCTTTTCCAACTTAAAAAAACCTGACACAGTTCCAGCTTTTTTTTTTTTTCCCTTTCTTTTTTTTTTTTTTTCAGGGTTTCATGTTACTTGAATGCGAAGGATATATACTGGTTGAACCTTCTGTGTTCAGCTGTTAAACTGACAGCTTTTTCTTCTGCCATGAGAAGGCTTTCAGTAATTTGGATGTGGTGGCTTTTTCCTGTCACTGCCAAGAACAATGCTTCTGTTCAGGCTGACATCAGAGGTATAGAATTGCTCTGTGTTTGACCTCTGATAGCTGTGCATAATAGATCTGTGCATCACAAATACTCCACAAATAGTCTATTTGGGTGCATAGATCAAGTCAAAACAGCAGTATATATTACAAGGATGTGTAAGTCAGAGGGGAGAGACTTCAGGGGGGAAAAAGTCTTTGCTAGACTTGCCATTCTGTATCAATGTTTACAAAGGAGCTATCTTCCTTATGCAAATGTGATGTACCCCATTCCTGCTCCTGCCTCAGATCTACTTCATACTCAGAACAGTGATCCTGATCTAGGTGATCCTGCTCTGGCAGGGGGGTTGGACTACATGATATTTCTTGGTCCCTTCCAACCCCTAATATTCTGTGATTCTAATTGGAAGGAACTCCTAATGCAAATGTTCTTAGCAAAGAAAAAATACTTAAATATCCACTCAAAGAAAATTACAAATTGAAATTAAACGTGATAAGTCTTCGCTATATCTCTTGGTACAATATAGGAAACATTAACACAGAGATGTAACTGGGAAATGCCTGATTACCCTGTCTAGTAAGCCAAGAACTTAATTTGACCTATTATTGACCCCACCATTTACAGAAACTAGTCCAATTAGTGATAAAAGCTGTTGTACTATAAGGAGATAAAGAAAAGCTCTAAATTTTTTGTATGAGATGGACAGTTCTTTCTGGTAAAATAAAAAAGGTAAAAGAAAGTTCCTGTCTGCATTTGAAACACTTGGCAGCTTAAGTGTAACATTTTTCCTTGTTTCATAGCACAATTTTATTTGACATATAGTATTAGAAACAATTTGCTAGTTGTTTACTGAATATTTTAAATACTTCACTCACTGACAAGTAATTTGGAGCATTTTATGCTAATGGTAAGAAGTGGTCAGAGTTGCTACTTAAATGTGATTCATGGAATATGTATATGTAATACGTACCTAACTGGTTTGCAGAATATTGAGCATCAGGTGTCTAATGCTGAGAGTTTCCAAACTTATGTTTGTATTTTGGGCAAACAGTTTACAAATAGCTGTTTCCATCTTAAATAGTTTGACTATTTTATGTGAGTAATCCATCCATGGAGAGAAGTAAGATACATAGAAAAGCTAGCTATTTACCATGGATTTATTTATATCTAATGCTGGAGTTCTTAAGTAATAGGCATATGGGATAATTCAGTGCTGTTCCACTGAGATTTTGAATTTAGAGCTATTTCAAATTATCAAAGCTGGGGATAGAATTACTGCAATGCTCAATGTGTAGGAAGTCAATGTAAATCAGGTGACATCTCCACACATTGAACTTGAGTCACATCAGAACATAGTAAGAATCCCTGACCTGTCTCTGTTTTACTTTAAGACATATTGCTGAGTCTCAATGATTACCAATGAGATGACAACTGGAACTTCATGTGGGCCTTGCATTCAAAGACTGCAAAGTATTGATTAGCAAAGAGAATTGCTATGGAATAGCAATCATGTAGAAAGGCATTTATATAGTCATGAGAAAATTTATGAGCACACTTACCCCAACACTGCCCTGCCCAAAACTGAGCACTTGGGATACTGCAAAGCCACAAGCACATGAGGTGTAAGAGGGCAGGCATTTGAAAAAGAACAGATTTTCCTCACTAGCTCTGTTTTATTCTTTGCAAACTAACAGAAGAGAAAATCAGGCGAGCTGTGTAGAAGTAATGCTCCCTATTGTAACCACGGCTCTTACAGCGTAGCAGGAAGAAAAGGCAGGTAACTTAGAAATACTGAATAGCTTTGTGAAGAAGGCTAGTCAGGGGCTACTGTGGGAAGAAGTAAGGTAACACTCTTTCCATGACTGTCCCATGCCAAGAGCTATGCAAAGAGGAAACCATGGTGCAGATTTTTTGGGATAAGAGCAGTGATTATTTGTCAGTATGGAACTGATGCAGCTCTCGAAATATAGGTTAAATACACAATAGGACCAACAATGGCTGTATCTTTATGTAAAGATGAGAGGAAAATGCATTATTTCTACCTTTGTTAGCATAAAAATGATTACTTTCTTCTGTCTTTTTTCTAGAAAAAGCTGGACACTTTGAAGTCTGAACCCTGCCTTTTCATTTTTTAACTGAAGACAGAATTTCAGTTTGGTTTCTTTGGAAATGGGCACTATAAAAGAACTCCTGTCATCTTGGTGTCTACCATTTTCTTCTCACTTTACTAGGCAAGCAAACTGGAGTCAATTACTCATGTTAGGTGGATATACTTAAATGAATTCCAATGCTTACTTGTTTTCTTTCACCAAATTTGCTTTAAGTTAGCCTAACCAATCCATTATTAATTTAGATACCTACTTACGTACTGCAGTTATGAGCTGTTTTGTAAGCAAGCTGCTCTATCAGAAGGTGACTGTATGGTGTAGTAGTTGCATTTGATTTTTAGTTCAATACAATAAATACCAAAGATATAAAGCCAAGGTGATCTTATTTTATTATTATTATTATTTTGAGAAATACCATCAAATTAACTTTACTACAGGGAAAAAAGATTTCTTTAAAAAGTTCATACTTATAAACATGTTTGACCTAGACCCCTTCTGCGAGCTGGAGCAGATAAGTTCTTAAGATACGTTAAATTCTTAAGTTTTTTAAGAACAGTCTACTGGTTTGGTTAGGTTGGGTTTGGTTTAGATGGCCTTCTGCGAACGGATATATGTAATTTCTGTGTAACTACTGACTGGAACAATCTCCAAAGGCAATGCAGGGTTT
>WTSP01019496.1:0-49537 GCA_025331215.1 Actenoides lindsayi | reverse complement strand
AGTAGTTGCATTTGATTTTTAGTTCAATACAATAAATACCAAAGATATAAAGCCAAGGTGATTTTATTTTTTTATTATTATTATTTTGAGACATACCATCAAATTAACTTTACTAAGGGGAAAAAAGATTTCTTTAAAGAGTTCATATTTATAAACATGTTTGATGTAGACCCCTTCTGACAGCTGGAGCAGATAAGTTCTTAAGATACGTTAAGTTCTTAAGTTTTTTAAGAACAGTGTACTGGTTTGGTTAAGTTTGGTTTGGTTTAGATGTCCTTCTACTAACGGATGTATGTGATTTCTGTGTAACTACTGACTGGAACCATCTCCAAAGGCAATGCAGTGTTTGTGTACATGTGTACGAAAGAGAAATTTGCCAGCTTGCTGCCTTCAAATTAATGTAGGTGGCTGGTACTCAAACTGAAATGACTTGGTGCAAAATCCAACAGCAGAAATACTCAAAAGTTTAAGTGGGTTAAGGCCTGATTTTCAAAAAGGTTGAACTCTCATGTAAGGCTGCTATATTTGTCAGAAAGTGAACTCCTGATACATAGTACTTGAAAATCTGGCCCCAAGCTTTTGAGTATGTTGAGTTCAGTGTAAATAATAAGGTAAAATGTGTCTAGAAAAAGAAAATATTTCCTCAAATAATTTTTATTGTTTCAACTAAGACAATACAGGAACATGGTAGTTTACACAAAGCAAGCTACTGAGCTAGCAGCTCCAAGCTCTACTATTATTCTTGGTTTACATTACATTAATTCCTGAAATACCCTAGTACCTTACACGTATGATTAGGCAACTATACCAGTTAACTTAAGTTAGAAATTGTATGCAGAGTCTATGTAAAGAAAAACTTTATACTTGTGCCTAATGTAATTTTATATTCCTTTTTTTTTTTTATTTCAGGTTTTATCCTTAGAAATATTTATTTAAAATAATGTGAAAAATACCAATTTTACTTGATTCTTTTCTTAGGACCATGCATTAATAATGTCTTATGGAATTTCCACTGTATTTCCTCAGTACAAGAGCTAATGCAGCCTCTCTCATGACAGTATATGATGCCAATGCATGTTTGTTTATCTATAAACCTGCTAGCAAGGCAGATGTGCTCAATCACTGTATCTGATAAATGGATTAATAAATCAATGGCTATCACTTTGATGATACTTGTTCACATTTATTTATTTAAAGTTAGAATGATTTAATTATTAATATTTTTCTGGTGATCTATAAGAAAGCAAATAATAATTTTCAATCTCCTTAGAGACATCTATTAAAAAGTACCCACATCTTCATAAGGGACCTGGAGCATTGCTAGTCCTTCTGCCTTGAGAACTATTGATTATTACATGGTAGTAAAATATATACTAAGATTTAGAGTCCCAAAGGCACTTAGGCCCATAAATCCCATTGATTTCAATTGGAATTAAATCTCCATGAGTTCAGAGTACTAGGTTTTATTGGATTTTTTTTTATATCATTTCACTCGTCAAATTGTCTTTGATTAGAAGACAATGAACAAGTAACAGCAACAGCCTTTGAGTCTCCTTCAGATGGAGGCTTCTGTAGCAAGGCTTAGTGCTGTTGAAGAATAGTGGGAGAGGCATGTTTTTGATCTTAATTTTTCGTCTGGGGATGGTGAGACCCTCAGAAGTTCCACCATTATTACAACTGTTTTTTGAATGCACTGCTTCATTTTCCATGAGAATACCATTCATCCAGACTTCATCAAGAGCTTTCCAAGCAGTCCCTGGTGATTAATGTAATAAAAAGGTACTGCTGTGGATCTGCTCATTCTTTAGGTAGGAAAATAGGTATTATCTGTTTGGCTGGGGCTGATCTTCTGCAGTTTATGTACTTACATAAGAAAGCTTTGATGCTGGTGACTAGAATAAATCTAAACTTTTTGATTGAGTGATACTTAATTTGACTAACCTTCTTTTCCTTGGCAGTGCATTAGTTACTTCAGTAGCTGGAGAACTTTGATAAATCCTTGGCTTGTTACAGAAGAGATGTAGTTCCTCGAATATAATTTGTTTTCTATTGATATGCTAGAATGTAAAATAGTTTACAGCATTCAGCGAGAACATCTAACTACACTATTCCATAAAAAGCCTGTTTTTTAAAAAGCAAATTTACACCTCTGGCTAGTCTGACACTTGTAATTGCTATTTAGTCATAACTGGCCACACAGAATAAAATGTCCTGGCCATAGGCCTTATATGTCTTGTCCACAAGATCTGAACTTCATCTCATGTTATGAGTGAATATTATGCATGCGTTTGCAGACCAACCACTATAACTACACTCTTTTGCACATTTTGAATGAGTATTTCATACAATGGAGGTGGGAGAGGGAGAAATATGAGGATAGATAGTGAGAAGGGAAACTTTTTGTAAGAAAGGGGAGAGAACATCATACTCCAACAAGGCAAAGTGTCTTGTAGAATAAAACACTTCCCACAGGAAAAAAGGTACTGTGAGAAAATTTAAAGCTGTTAATGCATATCAAGTGCAAAAGTTTTAAAATATTACACTCAGTTGTGAATTTTGAATTTGTTTTCTAATGTAATAGATGAAAGCCACAAAGATGTGAAATCTTCATGACCTCAATTCTCCTACTGTTTCTACCTACTTCTTGGGAAGGATCAGTGTTCCTGGAATATGATTGTAAGGTTAAAGGAAGCCATGTCTAGCAGCATCTGTTTTACTCCACACATTTCTAATCCCTGGTGGAGAAAGCAATAAACTTCTGTGCTTCAGGTCACGTACCTGAGTACTGGCAGTTCTTTTCAATATCTTAGATTAAATGAACTGTGAAATATTTGTTTTATTAGAAGAGCTTTAGTTTACTTGTGAGTTGTTTTCTAAATCATTTCTGTCCAGAGTAGCTTTGGAAATCAAGTAGTGTGTATTGAATACAGTGTTTAGAAACATTTTTAACAGTCTGATGCACAATGCCTCATTGTTTTTATTGTTAAAACATTGATAGAGGGCTATTCTCCTTGAATGCATGCATAAATCTCAGGAAGGCTAATGGGAAATTGTGCATATGCAAGGAAAGCACAGCTCCTCTAGCATTGCTGGTAAAGGTGTACACAGGACACAGAATTTCTTGATGAAAAGCAAGCAACAGGAATAAAGGTTTCCACTCAAGGAGCTGGAATAGGACTCACGAGGCCATGTAAACTTTTCTTTCTGCTACGTCTTTGTGTATGTCCCCAACACGCACAAAGCACAGGGGTGCAGGTACCAACATGAACTCTGCTTGCAGTAACCTCGGCAGGGACCCCCTGCTCTGGGTGAGAGCAGGACAGAGGGAATCTAGGAAACAGCTCAGGTTTGGACTTGAGATAGTAAATCCACTACAGGAGGCATCAGTTTGGACGCTGGTCATCTCAAGATGCTTCATATCACATTTAAACTCTATTGCAGATATCCACAAAGACAGTTGCATGTAGGAACTGCATGAAAACATTGCTACCAGAATGTTTTTGCCAGAGTTCTGCATGTATGCGTGCACGTCTGGAACCACACCATGTTTTATCTCTGTGCATCTGGAAATGCACTAAGATATTTCTGCTCTGTAGTGAATTTCTTGGACGTTTTTCAGATGAGGTCACCCTCAGCCATACTCTTGTGGAGCAGTTGCACCTGGAAGGGATGAATGCCCAGGCTTTGCCAGAACTTTGGCCAGTGCTGAAAAATTCTGTAGCTGATGAGCTGTGAACTTGGGGTGTGAGCTTCTTATGTGGTAAAGGCCAGCCTGGTTGTGTGATGCTCTCACTGGCAGAGTGTGAGCCAGCTCCTTAGCACAGACAACAGGTAGAGCTTCCTCTCTAAAAAAGGTCAATTTTGGAATAGTGCTGAGTACTTTGTTTTGTGTTAATGATCTCTAGGCTTGCATATGGGAACCTAAGAGAAGGATTTTAGTGAGGTCCTCAGTTGGAGGTGTATTATACCTAGCCTTCTACCTTCACCTTGTCTGACTTCTGAGTGAGTGGAGAAACTTATCTAATATTTAGTGGGTGCTAGGTCTAAAATGGAATGTAGTTTTGAGAAAAGGCTGAAATATCATTTATAGTGAAGCCAAAGCAATTAGAGAAGCCAGCAGAGACTGTATCTGTCCTCTTAATCAAGAAGGATTACCTGACTGTCCTTCGTCTATCACTTTCTAAGAACTGTCAGAAGAAGAATACACTGAAATAGTCACCTCTCTTCACCTCCCAGTAAAACTGCAGTAGACAAAGAAACTGAAACAGGTGGGGATTGGCCAAATAATTGTCACTGTCACAATTCTACTGTGAGCTGGTAATAAATGGGTTTAAAGAACATGGTGTGTGAAAGAATTAGGATGGAGTGAATAATGGAAAAATATTCAGAAATATGTTATTCAGAACATTTCATGTATTCATAAATTATTCACCCCCACAGAACTGCAGGTGCCTCAGGATTTTTCCATGTAATGTCAGATCCTCATCTGGCACAAGCTGGCACTGCTGCGTTTGTTTCCATGGAGTGATGCCAGTTTACAAGGATCTGACCCACGTTATTCTGTTTGTTTGTTTGTTTGCCTGCTTATTCTTTTTCTGCTCCCAAACATTCAAATACATATAACTGTAAACAGGAAGCTATGCTGAGTCTGGAGATGAACCTTGGGACACTATGATAGTGCAAACTCTTTCAGCTTTTTTTTCACAGTTTCCATGATAACATCAGTTCTTTTTTATAGGTGTTGATAGCGTTGTTGCTCACAGTTACCTGCATGAGCTCTCTCTCTCTGCTGCACCTGTTTGGTGTGCGTATGTTAAATGGTCAAGTTCATTATCCACCTACCTTCCATTGCTATCAAGTTAATTTATGGATGAATGTAGTTAGCTCTGTAGGTATTTTCAAAACTGAGAGTAAACAGAATAGGTTTTTCTTATTTAAAATCTCATTACACCAGCTGCACTATAAAATGTATTTTTCTGCTGTTAAATATTTTATCTTGACCACAGCTTGCATATCAGCAAACTTGTAGCAGTATGTTGACTGTTATCTTTTGTGTTCCAAAGCGCAAGATAGTTTGAAATAATTAAATCGTTTCTCCATCACCCTTGGAGGGCTGATACTCTTTTCTTCCATGAAGATAAAAGGTAAACATAAATTATAGAAAATCAAACTGTAGGGTGATAAATACTGTTGTAAGCCAGTATAATAATATAACAAAAAATAAGATGAAATCCACCCTTTCCCACTTGTATCCATCTTCTTCATTTATTTTTGCTGATACAGCTATTGAAAAGGAAGACAATGTCTGTGGCAGTGCTTTTTCAAGGCCATTACACATTCCTGAATGACACAGTCATCATTACTCTGAGCATTATTTGCTGAAGGTTTTATAAATATAGATTGGTGTATGGGTTTAGGTGGCAAAAGTATCGAATTTAAGACAGGTACATAACTCTAGTCAGCACCATTTCAAACCTTTTTTGAGATTCCATAGCCTTTTCTTTATAAGATTTCCAGGATGGTTTCTGCAGCAAAGAGTTGTCATCATGTGTTATCTGTGTATTCCCCACGTTTTCATTAGTGTGACTGACAGTTATAGTGTCTGTAATTCTTCAAGTGAAATGAAGGCATTCCCAGGTACTACTGAAATTAAGATTTCATAGGATCAGAGCAGAAAATATTTTTCATGATAGATTTGTATCTAGTATTTTTTCTGGGGCATAGATGTTTATCCCAAGAACAAGATTTTATTGACTTCTGGTCATTACTCAAGTGAACTACTCAGATGAAACCAATTTTTAATTTGAGAAAAGGCTGAGCATTAATTTAATAGAATAATGGGTAGAGATAGAGATATGAAATAGTTTTAGATGTAAAGGGTGAAATAGTAGTAACAGATGGGAAATCTTGAGGGAGTTAGGACTCAGATAGAAAAGTCCTTATGGCACAGATTCAGGGGAAAAAAAGTAGAATAAATTGAGCATAAGAAAAGGGTGTGATGACGATCAGGAGGTATCAGAGGATGAAATTATAATTCAATCTGCTAATCTTTGCTGCAGAACTTCACGACAATAATAATTAATAAGACATATCACTACAGCTTAATTTAAAAAAGAACAAAGAGAGAGACAAAAGCATAGAAAGTCTCAGTGTAAAAAAATAACAATTCTTGGTCAGTTGTCATGCCATTCAAGAAAATACCCTTTGTAATACCTTTTTTTTTTTTTTTTCTCTTTCCCCTATTTTATGTTGATTACTTTAAGACTCTGAATTAAAAGGAATCTTCAGTTACCAAAAGTTCCTTTTCCCTTTATTGTCCATTGGTGAAACTGTCACTAGCATATCATCTCCAGGTGAGCTGAAATATTTATGTATACTCAAAGTTTTCTATAAAGCATGATATCCTCTAAAAATGAAGTTGCTGTGAATTACTTTTATTGTGGTTTGTCATTACTGTTATTCTCCTGTTCCCTAAAGGTGCCTTTACCCATTTTTGTTTACATATAGCTATTAACAGAGTTTGTGCTAGCAAGTATATAATTTACATAATCATAAAATAAAAAATGCACATAAAGATGTGAAGTAAACCAGTAAACACTTTTATCAATGAAATATTATTGTCTGACCTGGCGTAAATTAAGACCAGCTGCCATCTGAACAGTAATTATTTGTTATTTTGACATGCTGGTACTGAAAATAAATGAGGAATTTTCTGACATACTATGTGTTGAAGCAGTAATCTTTTGTTCAGTTTAGTTTAAGCCTTTGGATTTTATAGAACTGTATCTGTCATTTAATTATAGTAGGGGTGAACAATAGATACTTTTATTCATTTTGGCAGATACAAACAAGTCAACAGAGTGGCCAGCACATATTTTCAAGTGCTACGGTCATAGGGAAAACTTTATGAAACATTTAGTTGTTCAACAGAGTAGCAATGCTTAGAGGTTGACCTTGAAGTTTTTCAAATGTGAATTGATCCACTGGAACAAGTACAAAGCCAGCTTTGGTGCTAAATGTAAATTGTTAAAAATGGTGCTGCATAACATCTGCCTTGTAGTACGCCTTAATCAGCACTGTGAAAAATGAAAGTTTAACGATCTACTATAGTGGATTCTAAGTGAAGGATAAACAAAGGATGAAAGAGTTTCCTTGCATGGTTTGTAACTGATGGCATGAAAAATGTCAAGAACCATCTGCCTCAAACTTATCCAAACTGTCATCAAGTATTCTAATCCAGTCAAAGGAGATACAACTAGAACAACCTATGTAACTTGCTGAAGGCTTATCAAAAGAGTTGTAAATAAGGAGAGAGAAAAAAAAAAAAGAAAAAGAAAAAAAAAGAGAGGAAAAAAAACCCCCTATCAACTGCATAACCACAGATTTCTGCCAGCTTGCCTGTGGCTTTGAAATTCAATCCCATTTCTCTAGTCTGACAAACTGTACTAAATGGTAAAATGGATTTTTATTGCTTTCAGCCATTTTCATTCCAGCTGCTATCACTAGGTAAGTACTCAGTTTTCTAATATGAGAATTATATATTTTTTTTATTTCACGTTTCCCTTTTGTGTGTGTATATTGCCTGCATTATGCACAAAAACCTATTTTTGCAGAGCTAGGGTGTAAATGGGGACATTTACACATCTGAGCTTGCAAAGCTGCTACTCCTTCTAACCTAGCACACAAAAGAATCCCAAATATAGGTATGTCACTGCAGAAAGCTACATTCAAGTGAACAGACATCCTTTTGTTTTGTTTTTGCATTGGCTTTCACAACAGATAGGAAAACACAATTTTCCCAAGAAAAGAAACAAACACATTCAAGCTGACCTACCTTAATGATGCTGCAAAATAATCGAATGGCCATACATTTCCTGGTTTGATTTTCAGTAAGTTATGCACTTCTCAGTGAGTTAAGCCATTCTGTATCTCAGGCATAGATTTACCTTTTTGAAATGTCCCTGGATAACTAAAGACTACAAGTCTCACTGTAAGTCAATGACAAGTCTGTTGCTAAGTCAATGAATTACTTGAGGCTCCATGTCTCATCTACTGGTGAATAACACTGCACTTTACCAAAGCATACCACTATTTTACTGCAAGTAGTCCTGCTCCTTGTGCCAAAGAGATTTCAAGAGCTGGGAGGTAAATCCCAAGGCTTACTTTTGCACTCTGTATTCCTATGGAGTCCTCATGGTTTTGACTGGTTTCCAAAATGAGCAGGTTTTGTTTGTACTAGTGTTGTGAAATCTGGCCTTAATGTGGGCGAAAGCACTTATGACTCCTTTGTTAAAACTTCCTCCAAATGCATTTGTTAAGAATTTAAAACTTTGGGGATGCTGGATAATGACTTAGGTAAGCAAAAGGTGTACAGAAAAACAAGAGCAAGGGACGCAGGAGGAAAAGCAAAAGGACAATGAATTCCAAATGTACTTCGTGTTTTCACTTTTATTGAAGTATCACTTTTTTTTTTTTTTTGTAAAATGTACCATAACGCAAAATATCTTAGAGCCGGGAACTGACTTTTGGGCACGGAATGGGAAACATGCAATTTTTTAAGGTTCCAGTGAAGGTTCCATATTGGCAGTTTATGTCGATGTATTTAATTTTCACTCAAAATTCAGGAGTCTTAGAATGCATACAAACATCCATATATTGTGTTGTTTGAAGTTGTAATTTTTTATTTCCTAGCAAGCTATGATATCTTCTAATAGCTGTGTAGCATTTGAGGGAAAAAGAAATCTTTCTATTAGCTGTATCCATACTTTTCATTGGCTCTTGAGTGAATTTATACAATTGATGTTGATACATTTGTCATGGAATATTCTAGTGTACAGGTGGAAACAGATGATACAGTATTACTTTTTTTGGTGACAAAATGGTATGCAATGCATTGGAAGATTAGTTATCCATAGCAGTTATATGAAATGCAAATGTCATAACACAGATTACATTTCCATAAAACCAAAATAACACTTCAATGTATGTGATTTAGTTTTACCGTGCACATTTTTATTTAGCAGAACTGACACATTGCTTCATATTTGCATCTTTTTTTTTGCCTTTCACACTGAACAAAAAGGTGAAGAACTATTTCAATGTACAGTAACCCTTTCAGTGTTGTCAAAGTCTCTCAAAAAGCATTCCCAGTTTAATTAAAATAACCTCTCAGTTTTTTTATTTTTAGTGCTAAATGCAGAAGGGGGTACGTAGGACAAATACTGAATCTTGTCCCTACTGTTCCGCTGTGGAAATCTGGCCCATCTGAAATTTCCACTTTGAGGGGGCTTTTACAGAAAAAGAACTAGGGAGCGGGAGCAGGGAAGGATGTGGTAAAGGGAAAATATCTTTCGGCATCGTCTATTCTTTACTATCCTTCTGAATCAATTAATTAGGTGTACTAGGTATTTATAAAGATAAATGGTTCTTTGTCCAGTTCTTAGGACTGGCCTACTTTAGCTAGAGCAATTCTCAGCCCATCTAAGTTTCAAACTTACAGGAAAGAACTGGGAAAAGCAGGTTTTGTAGGTAGGTAAGTATCCATCCGAGTTTGAACTTCTCTCTTGCTTTGTATTGTTTAGCCAGTTGGCTGCTTATTAAAAGAGTAGACATTAAATGGGACCACTCACCCTCCAGAGAGCTCTGGCAGTCTACTTCTTTGATTTTGCCTTTTTTTTGTTGTTGTTGTTTTTCATTAATTATTATCATGTGCTTACATATGTGGATAATGAACTCATTTAGCTAGGATGGGTACAACAGGGTAGAAGAAGCACTTTTAACAGAGTTGCAACAAGCTAAGCGGAAGATGTGAGGCAGCAGTTAAACACAGACAGAAGAAGCTGTTCTAGGAATGAGAAAATTGTTTGGTAGGAAGAGATTTCACCATGCTGCAGACCTCATCATACTGATTGTGGCTGTCTCAGCCTGTAGAGCACCATGTGTAACCGGTGGGATCACTAATATGCCATTGTGATGTTCTTGGCCATCTGTAAAATAAGTAACCATCATAAATTATGATTTAATTTCTCTCTGTAATCAGTGCAGGGGTATAAATACCTTTGGGTTGTTAACATTTATCTTCAGATGTCCCTGGAGGGGGATACATTTCCTCTGATGAGTGGGGGGAATAACTATCTTTATACAGCTAAAATGCAAAAAGACAAGTCCAGTCCTCTGCGTGCTCTCTCAAAGAGCTGGCAGTCATTTCCTGGGTGGGTCGGGCTTTTTCCCTTTTAAAAAAAAGTTCTACACCTGCATAACTTCATCGTGTTAGTATTCATATCCAGAACACTTGGCATGCACTGGCATTTAAAACTAAATTACTGTTAATAGTCTGTAACACATCAGTAGTAGCATGAAGTGCTACTTTGTGAGATAACAATGGGTGCTGTAAATGGAACTTGATTTTTCACAATGTCTGACTGTGGCATGAGAAAAGTGGAATCTAAATGGTCATGATACAATAAAGCATCTGCGGACTAGCTGAGACACTAAATTAGCATTTTTTGATAACGAACAGTGTGGTGCATAGCCTGCAAACCATGCTAATAGCTGCGTCTTTGTAATTCATAAAGCATATACAGTACATGCAGGTGGTTTCTTATTTTTGTATAGGCAGAATTGCCTGAGAGTTGTACCCAGGTATGTATCCCACGAATTCCTGGCTTTCTCCTGAACTAGATGACTTGTTTACGGCTACTTACTAATTGCTTTCACTGATTGATCGTATCTATTGGGTTTTGCTATAAGCAAGTGATTTAAAGGAAAAAGCTCTGATTTCATTGCATAATTGTTGCTGTTGTTTTGTACAGACGCTAAACACTGCGTGTTATTACTATTCACCTTTTACTGGCCATTTCACTTCCAGTTGTCACAGATACGTTACATTAGCGATGGCGAAACACGTGTTTGCACCGTAGTGTGTTCCTAGATGTGTATTGGTATTTCTGTGGTGGGTTAAGCAGTCCAGAGCAACTCCAAAACCAAAAACTTTCCAGAGTGCCGCTCAGTTGGCTAGCCTCGAAACAGAAGCTTATTGCGACAAGTCATAAAGGGGAGGGGAAAACAAACCCATGCTCTGTGGTTTGCTGTAAGGGATCCTCAGAGGTATGCTGGTCATGCAGTCATTTCCAGTGAGATACATGTGAATTCTAATAAAAACAGACAGGCCTCTCCAAGTGGGGTTTGCAGGCAAACTGTATAAAAGCAGTGGATAGAAATCAGCAAAAGAGCTAAATATTTGTGCTCAGCGTGTCTGGAAACACGTTAGTTAGTGCACGCTTATGAAAATGGATTTAAGGGAGAGAAGGGAAAGCGTCCAGCTACACTAGCTAACTCCATAAACCACAGCATTCCGAGTGCGTTGTCCAGCCTGGCTGACCGAGAGAAGTTAAATCCAGTCAGTACCTAGGGTGAACACCACTGCCTCGCGTTCCTGGCACGCTGCGCACACCCCCTCCTGAGAGAAAAAGGTCGGGTTTTTTTAAACACGACGGGCCTGCTCTAGTTTTCGGTTACTCTCTGGTATTTCGCAGTGGAGCAGACTGGGAGGCGGCAGGACTCAGGTTGACACCAGCCGAGCGTGAGGCCGCAGCGAGCACCCCCCGGCTGGGGGACACGGCCCCGCTCAGCGCGGGCAGGTCCGGGCCGCGCCGGACGCAGCCACAGCCGCAGCGGCACCGCGGGCCGGGCTGCAGGGGCCGCGCGGGGGGAACGTGACGGCCCCCGCCACGTGCCGGCCCCCGCGCCGCTCTCCGCGACCCTCCCTCGGCGCCGCCTGAGCCCTCTCGGGCGGGACGCTCGCGAGGCGGTGGCACCGGGCCCTGTCCCTTCGCCCGTGTGCCCCCCGTCCCCGTGCCGCGCGGTCGCCAGGGCTGTGAGCGGGAGAATCACGGAGGTGGCGTTCGTGTCCTGTGCGAGGGTGTGCTCGTGGTCGCCTGGCCACACGGAGCCCAGCTGGTAGTTTGAGGGTGGGGATGCGAGAGGATCTGCGGGTCCCTGAGGTGCGCGGGAGAGTGAACCCGCTGGTGCGGGGCCACCTGCCCGTACTGGAGCGGTTTGCCTCGGAAGAGTGGAGTGTTTACCTTGACTGAGATAAGCAACTGAGCGGGAAGAGGCACTACCGTGGCGAGGGAGAAAGAGTGTAGGAACTACGGATTGCTCAGGAAATCTCTGTTTCCTCAGTTTTATAGAAAAAGGATTTCTGGCAGTAGTTGCAGAGGGCAGGGAAAGGAGCCATGGGTATTGATTACTCCCGTAGGAGAAAAGGGTGATTTGTTAAATGTAGCCTAACATTTGATTGGGGGGGAATAAGCTAATTTCAAAGAGTTATTCTCCACATTTTATGTATTGAGCATAGTCAAAGAAGACAGTGATTGACGATGTTCGGTTAAAATCTTTTTCCAGCTCTAAGTACCTGTGCTGAATTGATAAGGAGTTGGACAAAAACAAGCAATAAAAGGTTCAAAACCTTTTTAATTGTGTCTTGCACGCTGTTGTTTTGCCGCAGGTCCAAAAGTTCAGCTTCGCATGGGTTTGGAAATCGGGCTTATTTTGCAGAGGGGTGGAGAAGAAGTTGTTACTACTGTGAGGAGCATCTAGCATGGTCTTCAGTTTTGTTTCCCAGCTAATTAGGATTTGATGGCAGCATATATCGTGCAAGGAAATTGGCAATGTGGTTCTATAGTCATCCTTAGTGACTTTGTCATTGACCGATCTTGCACATTTCGTGCCCTTTAAGCCCCATCTCTTCAAACAAGAAGCCTCCACAGTGTTCAGGGCAGCTTTTGGGCTGTATGTTGCAGAGTACAGCTGATTCAGCATGTTAGAGACATTTGATCAGCGGATCCTGGAATAAAGACGCACTGGAGTAAGGCCTTGGAAAAGAATTTGACTGTGTGATTTTAGCCAGTTTAAGGAGTTTTCATCATGTGGCATTTATGATCAACCACTAAACCAGAAGTGATTACTGCATGGAACCAACCAGCTGAAGAGTTGACCACAGCGGCATCAGATCTTTGCTCCCTGCGTTCCTTTCCCCTTGCAGATGTATGTTATTAAGGGTGGAGACTGCAATGATGACTGAGCCAGTGGAGCTTTTGATGCTGACTAGTGCAGTCTTTCAGCTGATGGGGGGATTTCACACCGTGCCAGAATTTCCTGTGGAAGCTGTAGTGTGGTCTTCCCAGCAGAGCCTTCTCAGGACTTCCTAGGCCTAACAGCAATGGATTTCTCCTTGTTGAAGAGTTTGTTTACGTACAAATTACTGCTGTGTCAAAATCCCTTGTCAGAGCTGAGTTTCCTGCTCTTCTAGCTTCTCAGTGAGTGAACAGGTGTGGAGGAAAGATACAGGTAACTTTTATAAACTATTGAATTTCTCTAAGTCTATATATGAAGTATTAGAAACAAATGTTAATTAATTTTTGTTTTGTTTTTCTTTTTTTTTTTATTTCTACTTTCTATTTTCCCTTATTTCTGTGCAATGAGTTCTGCATTCTGATGATGTGTGATACGGTATCTAAAAATAACCGTGGCCTGATCTGCAGTAGAGTTTGTGGACTTATATATTTTGCTGAGATGATGTACAGTTAGATATACCTGATATTTTTTTTAATAGCTCTTTGCAGGAAAAAAACCCAATGTAGTAATGTAATTGTTAAGTGTAATAAAACTGAAGTCTGAAGTGTTTAAGGTCAGGAAAGTTTTTGGGAGTGTTTTTTGTTGTTTTTTATGTGGGGTTTCACTTTTTTTTTTTTTTTTTTATTCTGTGATAACTTGGAGGTTTTTCAAATGTGCTTGGAGCCCTGATGATCTTGTTTTTTTCAAGTCTTTGTGGATACCTTTATCATTTCCCAGGAGATCTCTAGCAGCTATGTTGTTTGCTGTGACGCAAAGTTGAAACTAGAGGTGAATTAGTATCTATGGTGACTTTGTTATTCACGTGACTATAATAATGTCACATTTGGTGTCAAGTTCACTTTTTATTTACTCTTAAGACAGAGGTGTAGAGATACAGGAAGGATGATGTTCTTTTCTGCTTGTCTTTCCACCAGTGGTCTGCTAAGTGGTTAATTTGTATCATCCTGAAGTTACCAATAAGGTTCTTAGTAGTTAAGGTGAGGATAGTATCTTTGATACAGGAAAATGGCAAATTTCTCCCATTTGTTCTAAATGGTGATGCAGATATTCCATAACTCTGTGGATTTTTGTTTCAGAAATTAGTAAGTAGTTAACAACCTGATATTCATATCCTTATGTCTGACTGTTAAGATTTCCCAAATTCATTGGCTGCAAAACAACCAAACCCAAACCATGCACTGGGAAGATATACAATGACCTGGGACACCCCCCACATCCTCAAAACCCAACAAACTCAACCTAAAAATCCCAACAACTCCGACTTCAAATTTTTCATGAAACTTGAGATTTTTCTATCTAGTAATAATTCTTGGTCTGTGTGATGTTACACCTGGCTTGAAATAATTTGAGAGAATGTTGCTGATGCACCCATTGGTGCTGTAGTGTATGACTACCCTATTTTGATAAGTCACTTCATAGTCTCCATACAGCAGTCTTCCTTTAGCAGAGCTACTTTCCCACTAAAAACTTTCGGTCATCTCTCCTTCTCCAAACATCATCATCTGCACAAAGAATCCTTAATGACCCAAGCCAAGGTTATTCTGAACTTCATTGTAGCCATGGAATAGAACTCTGATCCTGTAACCAACAAAACCCAAAATCACGAGCCTGCACTAATTGTGATAATGGAAGCCTGGTAAGAGACTGTAGATAACAACAGTTACTGTACACAGCTGAACTCTTCCACTTCTGTCCAGCTGGATTCCTGATGTTTGGGGTTTGGTCATATGCTTAATTTTTAAGGCTCTGTACTGTGTTCCTGAATTCTATGTCTTGGAGTTCAAGGTTTTTTTACTTCTTTGTATTACAGTATTATATGTCAATACTGTTGACTGCTGTGACTAATACTACTAATGCTGTTAATCAGTAAAACTCTATTTCTCAAAAGAACTTTCAGGTTTGTCTATTTGTTCATGACTTCAGATAAGTAATCTTTCAGTGGCATGACAAATTTGGCAGAAGTTCCAGCAGTCAAGTGTAAAATCGAGTGGTTTTAGAATGTGTGACAAAGCTGGTGTGTGATCAACCTGTCCTCTTTTATTTCATTATCAAGCTAATATAATGGTGTTTGTAGTTCAGAAGTCATTTTCTTTCTGAAGATATGTATTTTTGTGACACATGGTATTTTGAACAAAGCCTCTCATTGGTTGAGAGTACAGCACGTATAAGTGAACCCAGTTCTACCTGCTGTACTCTCAACCACTGAGAGGCTTTGGTTTTGTTGGGTCAAAACTATGTCAAATATGGATGCCTATGTTGGGAATACTATAAATCTAAGCAGGTTCTAGGTGTACACTAATGAGATTGTGAAGTGAACAAGACACCACGACAACTGGTGGTATGTTTTTGACATGCAGTAGAAGACATAGTTAACTCCTATCAAAGTATTTCATTTGGAGTTAAAAGACAGGTGATTTCTGGGTTGGTTTTTACCTTGTAGTTTGAATAAATTACTTGTTCTACCTCATTAAGCAACATTTTTTCACTTGTCTTAATGAAAGTAAATAAGTGGAGTTCTGGCACCTGCTGATGGTCAACACAGAAAAGACTTTTCTCTTGACAGTGCAGTACTTGAAGTTGTTTTTAGTGCTCTGTTAATTTTCTATAACTGAGTGATCTCACAGTGGTCAGAAAATCATCTATAATGTATTACGGTTCATAAAACCAAGTCAGTCCAGAGCAGTATACAATCTTTCATCATATAGCAGTTCTGAAGTAAGTAGTTCTCTTCAGGAAATCAGCTAAAGGAAGAATTGGATTCTTCCTCTCAAATGAGCTTATTCGCTCAGTTTGCCAAAGGTGTGATGGAAAACAGAATTTGCCTTTACAGTCATGAAAGTCTGCATCTCTGAAGAAGAATAAAGGACTAGAGGAATTAAAACCTTAGTGTTTTCCATTTGGTGATTTCTTTTTATTTTTTTTTCCCCCATTTGGTATGGATATGAATACTAGTCTTCCATTTAAGAGTCCTGCTGTCTGGCCACTTCTAAGGAAATAGAATTTGGTCCACTTGAGACAAAATAAATTTCTTGTTTGTAAGCACGAGCTTTAGTTTTTCACCGAGTGACTACCAGAAGGTCACAATTGTAAATCACTGTTTTTCTTAAGTTCTTGTACTAGAGCACACTAGATATCAATTACTGGGAAGTTAGGAAGATAGCTTTGTGCACGCACCCTTTTTATATTGTTAAGACTGGTTACAAAAGGCACCTGAAGTAAGGCTATATAACTATAAAGTTATATTGGTTCCTGTAATGCTTTTCTTTTTAGGCTGGATGATGCTGACTTTCAATTTGATAAGTATAAGAAAAAACTTGGCAGGTTTTGATCTGCTTTTGGGAAGCTTTGTAAGCTTAATACTTCATCTATTGTATACTGGTTTCTTGTTTGGTTTTTTGCTTTTTTCTTTCTGATTTAAAAAGAAATGGTCTTACAATTTTACAAGCCATACTTTCTCTTAAGTCTATAACCATAATGATTTTCTGTGCAGAATGAAGTCGTTAAGTTTTGGGAACTACACTCTGGCTTGCAAAACTGTATGTAGCATTCTTATGAGTACATGGTAGATCTTTCTCTCAGTCACTGTTCCTGTCTATTCTTTTTCTATCTTTGTCCAAGTCTTTGATCTTATCCAAGCTGTAACTGTGGGGGGGTTTTTATCATATGGAAGTCTTGCAGCAAGCGTGTTTGTTTTTTCTTTTAATTTATGAAACCCTAGTTCAGTCTCTCTTTCTAATTTTGGGGAAAAAGCATCATCCACTTCTCAATTTAGCACGAAAACATAAAATACTTAAAATGCTGACAGAAAGGCTCTGTATCACAGTAATTCTAGCCAACTAGAAATTCTCTAGGAATCGAGAATTGCTGACTAGAAATGTCAAATTTTAACGCTTATCTGAACAAAGCTGTAGCTACAGATCTTTTGTGGCTCACCCTTCATTGCTTTTAGAGGTACTGTAATTACTAAGGTTCAAGAAGGCCATGACGTAGAGAAACTGAACTTGATTTTAAAACATTGTGTGAAATGCATGAAAGGGCGATTAGAATTCAACTCAGTGCATTCCTCAGTCTGTTTACAATATCACTCATTTTTACCAACCAGCGATGTGTCTGTTTTGTCACAGAGACTTTTTCCTTTGTCAAAAGAATGTGGCTGTAGAAATAATGATGCTTGAATAGTACATGCTTCATACAATTCTTCAAAGGAAGGCAGAGGGGGGGAGGGTGCTCAGGAGAGTTCTCTATCAAAAGTTTGAATTTAAAAATCAAAAAAAATTAACAATTACATCACTTTATACTCTTGTTCTTCACATGAGTGATAGTGGACTCTATTCTTCTTCTGTGAACAAAGCACACAGGACCCCTGAGTTGTTTGTGTGCTTTGTAGTGTCAATATATCTATACAGTATTTATGACAATAGAGTCTTACATTCTTTTATTGCTGGAAAAATGAGGACAAATGAATAGATGATACAAGGCCTTGTTCCCATTTTGTATGGTTTCAGAAGCCAGAATTATTTTATTTTTTTTTATGGAAGTTGGTGAAAGTTTGAAAAGCTCTATTTATAATAACATTTTTTAAAACTGTCTTACAAATAAATTTGTGCAATTTTTTTTTTTAAATTTGTTTCTTAATAAGGATGGCATTTTTTCTTGTTGGCATTTAACTTTGGCAAAAACAGAACCCTTATGTTCTGAATATTCAGTATTTTCAGGGAATTTGTAATAGGCAGGATAATGTCTATGTATACACACATTGGGTAAGACTTGCAAAATGTATTTTAACTTGGGAATTTGAAAACCAGGGAAGTTTAGTTCAGCAACTCTTGGGTTTTCTACTTATTTGTGCAGCCCTTGGAACATTCATCATGTTAGCTTATCAGATAGTGAGTTTTCTTTCAGCTGAAATAGAAAAGTCTGGATGATATGCCCTTGGCACAGTACTGTAAACTAGCTTACACAATGTCTGTTGGCAAAGGTGAAATGTGCTGTTATGGTTTTGTGAAGTCAGCTTTGAGTCGGAGCTTCTGAAGTTCCTATCAGGTAGAGTGCAATAGGTATCCTGGAATCTCAGTAGCTGTTTAGATAAGTGCCGTGTCAATCTCAGTCTCTATCAACTGCACTGCAGTACATATAGATCTGGAATGTGTGTCTTTGGGTAAGAAAGGTTGAAAGAGAAAGAAAAATTAGAATGCATCTTCATCTGCTCAAGTACTGTTTCCTGATTCTTTTTAGCACTTTGGGCCGCATGTTGATCAGTTCTACGATGGCATGTGTTTCTGCATGACATGAAAAATGCATGGGCTGCTTGGGTATTCTGGTGACAGCAGTTTTCGAAGAGCTACAGTGATGTTTGAGCAGATCTTGTGCTGATTCTAGAAATATTTAATGAATATAATGGGCAACCAAATTCTAGTGGCAGAACTGGCCGTGGGTATTGTAAAGCATAAATAAACATTTGTGGTATAAATGTATTTAGCTATAACATCTGGACTCAATGGAACTATGTTTCTTTATATTTTGATCTCCATCTGACTCAGTAGAATAAACTATATTCTTTTTCTCCAGTGAATTGCTGAATAATCAGCTTTATTTCTTCCAGAAAAACAACCAAACAATTAGGGGACAGCAAGCACAGGTACTAAGTGACTGTAGTGGAACTACCCTTGCTTTGTGCCAATGTGAGTGGAAAATGAAGCTGATGAATTCTCTAGTGGTGACTCCATTATACTCAAAAGCTACACTGAGATCTCTAAAGGTGTGTAGATTTTGGCAAACCTTCCTCTCCACCTTTGTGTCTGTGTAGTAGAGAGGTCATGGCAAGAATTGTACAAGTCCACTGGAGAAGACTCTGAAAAGTGAAAAATGACTTTATAGTTCCGTCTAGTGGTTTGCGTTTTGAAAACTGAAATATCTGGAACTGAATACTGGAAAAGAGCCAGATCAGCCAAATAGGAAGGCATTATTCAAACTGAGGTATACAATGCTCCAGATGAAAATCTCATAGGAACTCTGAGGCAGTGGGTGCTCTTCCAGGCTGCCTTTGAGTGTACTCAGATCTTGTTATAAGGGAGTCTTCATCTGCACGGCTTCAAGTGTCTCAGCAAATCAAGAAAAAACAGCTGACTATAGAAGGTATAATCTTCTGACCAGGATGGGCCTGAAGCAGGAGCAGCTAGAGAGCTGGATGAGTTAAAGTGCAAAATAATTGGGACAAGGGAGGGCATGAAGAGGAAGGATGCTCTCTGGTTGAGAATCAGCCGCTTCAGACATTGCAGCTCTCAGTTTTCAGTTCTATCATGTAATGACTTTTTTTTTTTCTATGGTCCAGAGTGCAGATCCTGATGTAGTTAATAATGTGAGCACCTCACAGTGACAAAAGGTATACATGTATGTGAACTAGTCCTTCCTGGGGAGTTAAGAGGACTTCAATGTTCATTCCCAGAAGTCTTGTAGTTCATTCTGTAGACTGAAAGTCAGAAAGGTAGAGGAAAAAATAACTTTCACCAAAGATGAATACAACAACACTTTTTCTGAAGGATATAAACAAGAGTCCTGCAAAAATGACAAACTGCATTTGTCTACTGAACCATTTTGGTTTAATGAGTAAGGAAAATGGCTTGTGGAATTATTTGAAGAAAACTTTAATGTGCCCTAAAAAGAAAGGTGGAAATGGAAGGGGGCTTCCCCATCAGTGTCTTTATGCTGATGTCCTGCAGAGCTTACATCATCATAAGAGCTACACTCTCCTTTTACTTAGGAGCTATAGCAATATCTGCTCAGTGGTTTTCTTGGTCATCTTTTCTAGTAGGAGAAGGACTCGAAGGGAAGGTGTTAAGAAATAATAGAACCTTATAACACCTTCAACATCTTCTGTTCGCAGAACTTGGAGTCTTTAATGAATATCAACTAAGCCACTCCTGTTACCCAGCTAAATGTCACTGGCCCCACTTCATGAATGGGTAAATTGAGACTGAGAAAGGTTAAGGAACTTGTCAAATATTATTCAGAAAGCCTGTGTCAAAGCCATACATTCCTGACTCAGCTTTCTGGCCAGCAGTTTCATTTCTCTGATGCTTAAATTAAAAATAATAATGGAAATACATGCTTAACAGATAAAAAAGATCTGCTACTATTTGGTTTTCCTACATGTTCTTATAATGCCTCCAGATGACGGAAGATGTTTTTCAAGTATTTTCAGATGCCTGCAGATGAGAGTCCTCCTCCTAACCTGTTCTAATCTACCTTTTTTTTTGGTTTTTTTGATACCAAGGAGAGTTGAATGGAGAGGTCAGGTTCTGTTTCTGAATCCTTGTGGCTTATTTTGAGTGTGTTGCTGCTTCTCTCTGCCCACTAGCCCCCTTTCACTTCTGACAGTTGTGTGTTTGTGTGTGCTATTTTGTAACACCTAAATGGAGATAGAAAATGACTCAATCTACAATGACACATTTAGATTTCAGATGTTATCCTGGCCGATATGCTCACAGTTAAGCTGTCTTTGTAAAGTGTACCTTATTTTTTTTTTATTTTTTTTTTTTACTGGTGAAAGTGGTATCAGGCTTGCTGTGAGGAGCTGTGGTAAAATCCAGTTAGATTGATCATAGCTGTATTCCCTACAGATGTCTCAAGAGATACAGTATCTCATAATTTATTTTATGTTTTGAAACCATTGTTAATGGTTTTTGCAGGGGCATACAGGATGAAAATATCACAGGTTAATGATAACACCTCTAACTTCATGTCACTGTAATTTTTTTTCCCACAAGGAAGTGTCATCAGCTTCCTTTTCAGAATAATGTTCTAAATGATTTCTAACAGGGCAGATTATATCGGAATGGTCACTTCTGATGCTGCTATGTATCTCTGTCACTACTGGGCTCTGCTTATCCCCTATTACGATGAAATGTAAAAATCAGTAAATATCAATAATATATATGATCAATAAAAATAACTGTAGCTTTTTCTTGAGAATGTTTGTGCACAAAATTTGCAGAGAGGCATGTAATAACACCAGCAGCTGAGTTGAGAATATGAGTAAGATCTCAGGGTTAAGAAATTACGAAGAGGGCTGCCTCCCCAAAATCTCCGTGCTTTAAAGTCTTCATGCCTTGCCTTCCCATTTGTGGACTAGAGGAGACTAAGCTTTCTTACCTTACATGCTTTTTACAGTGAACTCTTCTGGGGTACTGATTATAGCCCAGTATAGTCCAGTAGATCCTTGGTTTTATTTGTGCTGTTCCTTTTGACAAAAGTACCAGTATATTTATCTGGGTATTACATGGTCCTATCAGTTGAGAAAAATCATTCTTTTGAGAAACCAAAAGCTTTATTTCCCTCTGGCACAGAAGGGTGACTCAATGCAAAGCCCACTCAAATCAGGGTATTGACTAACCTGTATCAGCTGAAATCAGGTCTCCTTTCCTCAAAAGCCAAATCTGTATCAGACCTGAAAACCTGAAGTCTTCTGCATCATGGGCTTGTTCCTTAATTGTGCTTCTCCATTAAAGAGAAAGGGTTTTTGACATCTGTTGTGGTAAGCGTGTTCTGAGCTTCTGTGACAACTTCATTTAGATTGAGGCTCTGTGTCAGAAGTTAAGGTAGTCAAATAGCATTTAGTTTTATTTTGTGGAAGTTGTCATTAACACTTACAGCACATTTGACTGTTGCACTTATATTTGTCTGCTATTTTCCATTTGATACCTAATTGCTGTAGTGACAAGGCATTAAATCATGAAAGCATGAAGAGGCATTACATGCAACTGCAGTTTTTTGGTGAGGGGAAAAAAAAATGGAAAAAAAATGAGGATGAGTAAATAATATGTTAAACTCAGTAAATGGATCTTCCATTTTAGTGTTTTGCTGGGTTGCTGAGCAGAGAGTGCTGCTTTGATAGAAATAACTGCCAGATGTAGCTTTGCACCCCGAACAGGACAATGCTTGTATGTTGGGAGTAGCAGCAAGCAAATGTTTTGGTGTGGATCTCGATTTGTTACAAAGACTTGGAGTTCTCTGATATCTGGTTCCTGGGTTGCTAGGACACGTGAAAAGTGTTTTCATTCATTTATCTGCAGGAAAAAAAAAAATAGGAAGAGAGCAAATGCTTTAGAAGGCAGGTTAGTACTACCTTGATCCACTCCCAAGCTGTGTACATGTGCCCTGGGGCTTGCTCCAGGTGCAGGCCTATGGAGAAAGTCCCCAGGTGACATGTGCTTAAAGAAAAAAAAAATCTTTATGGGGTTTATATGTTAGAGAAACCTGGCTGAAGTCTCTGATCCACGCACAGGCAGAAAGGAGCATCACAGTATGCTGCAGGAGCTGCAGTGGATTGTAGAAGACCTTGTTAAGAGATGGGGAAAGGGCTGTTGTTGCCTTTGCATGGTTTATATGCTTCATCTGGTAAATGGCTGCTATCTTATCCTGAATGAATGAGAGTTAATATTCATTCAGATTTATCTGTCAGACAACATGAACGCAATCAGCTGGTAAAAATCAGGCTTAATATAGAAGAGATGGAGTATCATCAGCCAAACATTTTGCAGTCTCTGCTGGCCTAAACATGCTGAAAGGCAGTGGATAGACAAACCTGTGTACTTATCAATGTGGAGGGGTTCTTAAAAAAGAAAATCAAGCCTAGTATTACATTTTGGGATAATGCTCAGGGTAGGAGAAAGTTGCAGTTTGCAGTTTTTCCCATCAGATCTTAGAGTAGTGAATTTAAACACCATTATTGGTATAAAAGTGTCCTGGAAGGTGACTCATTTTAGTAATATTAGCAGCTGACTCAATGTTTTCAGTACATTAAATTTGTTTTTTTTCAGAAATGGCTAAAATCTAATCAGAGTGGATGTTTTATCAATTCATCTTCATGTTTTTCATTCATATCAATATATGCTCAGTTTGATATTGGATTCCAGAGAGAGATACAGGAAATCTGTGAAACCAAGTCCATTTACAGTTTGATATTGGCATTTTTCCATTAAAAAAGATATTGGAGGATTTAAAAAGAAAAAGATGCTTCTTGGAGAGCAAATCAAGTCTTCAGATATGCAGATAAAATTCCTTGCTTTTGCCATGAGCTGCTTCTGCCCTTGTTGAAGTCGGTCAGTCTTTGTGTCGTAGTTATGCGAGTGGGAGTCACACCACATCCCTATTTCCTAGTGACTGTGGTAGAATGTATCTACCAAAGAGCATGAGGCAGTGTTTTGACAGTGGAAACTGTGCTGGGTTCCCTTTAATGGGCTTGCAGTTATTTCATCCATATCAAGAAAGGGCTAGCACTTAGTTAGGTGGGGCTGACAGGTTACCATGGGAATGTACTGTCCATAGCTGTACCAAACTTCTCTTAGGCTTTACAAGTGCTGATTGTTACTGGGGCCACTTCTTCATTTTTAATTTAAAACAACAACAACAAAAAAGCCCCAAACCAACAAACCACCACTTCTAAAGGACATTTCATGTGATGCCAACTAACTTGAGTAGGAGAGACACCAATTGCATTCCCATCTGTAAAATACACGGCCAAGGTTTTAAGGAATGTTTCCTAGCAAGACTGTGACTATTTTCTTCAAATTTCAAAGCGCAGATCTGCTGCTTCAGCTGAGGAAGGTCCCCAACAGCCACTCAGCTTTGGTTTGAAACAGTTCTAGTGTAAAACACAGGCCTGCAAACAATACAGAAAGCTGTACCTTGTTCTTAGATTTACCAGGCTTAGTGATATTTGCCTGAACTACAGCGTCTGCTCCCTTTTCTGCTAAAGTAGAGCTGTGACTACTATTGCATCCTATAACAAGAATAACTTTTTACTTAGACTGAAGAATTTGTAGCCTCTCTTTGTGTAGCTTTACTTTTTTTTTCCTGAAAAAAACATAAAAGTCCTAATTTGAAAAAGCTCTTTGTTGCATCCTTCTAATAAGGATAGGGAGGGAAAATGTCCTACTGATTTGTCTTCTCTTTGTTCTGTGACTAGTGCACTTCTTATAAAGGCAGATGAGGTCTCTTGTCTCTTCTGTGCTGTCTCACTGCCTTCTAGTGCCCAAGTGAAATGCTTTTAAGAAACAAGAACTGGCCAATGCATTTGACAGGTCCGAAATTTTCAGCCTCTTCCTGTCCTGCAAGACTGCTGCTGTAAAATAATGCTGCATTCCTAATTTAGTGATACTTGACTTCCTGTGGGAAGGGTACAAACTGATGATTCCAGGTTTGCAGCGGTCACTAAAAGCTCACAAATCTGAGATTAAAAGAGGGTTCTGATGTGATAGATATTTTACTACCAGCCAGGCTTCTTATTAGTGGCCCCATGACAAAGAAAGTGGTAGCTTTCTGGGGTTCTTGTATTAGAAATATGGTCTGGTTGATTTGTGGTAGTGTTCTTGTAAGATGTGGCAAGAACTATGATGCACGTGTTGGGTTCTGTTGGGATGGGGTTTTTTAAGCGAGCTGATCATGTCCTGTTAGATGTGACAGCTCCAGCCATGAGCCTTCTCTGAAAATCCTTGTCTGGTGACTTCAGTGTTCTGTAGAATCCATTTTTTACTGTTAGGAGCCCTATCTGTTTAGACCTGGACAGAAGAAAATGTTGGAAGTACTTAACATCTCTCTTAGCAAGTCATCTACCTCATATGGAGTTATAGCATATTGAAGATCTGGTTCTGTGGGGTCTGGAGTGTTTCCATGTGGTTTAAATAAGGAATACATTTCAGAAAATACAATCTGCTTGTGGACATGCTGGAAGCAGAAAAAGAGGCTAATTTTGTTTAGTTAATTATTCACTGATAATTATTTACTCGGCTCTACAAATTGATGGAAACTTGTAATCATGTTGCTATGGCACCTGATGTCATTTATAAATACTGAGTGAAGCAGCTCTATTTAATTGTAAAGCTGGACACAACTATTGAACAACTGAGATCTGTCAAACTGAATGTTGCGAGGGAAATCTTACCAACAGAATTTGCAAGTTAGGCATCTAGCTGTAAATAAATTTTTTCCTTGTGAACCTGAAAAACACAGTTGCGCATTTTTCCGACTCAAGCCTGCATATTATTATCTTGTTAGAGTAAGCAACATCTGAATAACAAATTCTGTTATCGGCAACTGCTGAAGGCCTTTCTGAACTCTTCCTTCACTGTGGAACTCTAGCCGTTTGCTGTAATAGTCTTAGTCTAGCAAAACAGCCTTCCAGAGGAGACCACTATACAAGGCTTTGATGCAAAGACTTTCTAAATCTAATTTCCCAAGCAGTTTAGAAAGCAATTGATGATCCTCCAAGCATTAAAATGTGAATATTATCAGGCCTACAACATTTAAATGTGTAATCTGCAAGCTGCAAATAAAGCTTTAATTTCCTAAAAGTGGACCTTCATTATTAATTCGTTTGCTATATGTTTAATTGAGATAAATGAATATACTACTAAATTCAGCTGTATATTTCCATATGCATTTCTTTGTAAGCTGGCTGTGTGTAAGGCATCATTATTTAACACCCCTAGCAGTAAATTATTCTGCGTGTACTTCTTTTCTAAGTTCTTTAAACATTTTTTCTATATTGTGTGATTTCAATTGTTTCTGCTCCTTTCTTGGTAAATAGTTGAGGAGTAAGCACATTTTCAAGAGCTGTAGGGAGGCTAAGATGCCAGTTGCATTTTAACGATATGGTGCATTATCATTCTTACTGTAGCCAATTCTCTTTTAAATCATTGCAGTTTCTGCTTTAGCCTCCAGCTATAGAATTCTTTTCAAACCGCCAGTGAACTTGGCAGATAGCCAAGAGAAAAATAAAGGTGTTTTGGTCCACCAAAGTATTTTGAGTGGTTCTTAGTGATACAGTTTTCTTCTCTACATCTGCAAAACATTTTTTTCTGAAGTGAATTTTCATGTGAAAAGCCTCCTTAATAATCACCAGTATTGTTTGTTTCAATGCAGTTATTTAACTGCACCCCTGGGTGCTTACAAAATAAACAAGAGAGTCTTCTAAAGAGTTTTAAAAGTGGCAGGTGCTTAGTCTGTGCCCTATTCACTTAGTTTGCAATGACATTTTTGTGCTAATCTATAGACAAACAAGAGACAGGTGACACACAGCATCAAGTACAATGTGCTAAGTCGACAAACTTTGGTCTAGATAGGATGTTTGTGCTGTATATGCCCACAGTGGCAACATGGATTTATACTGTTTATATTTGAGTTGTGCTCCTCAGCATTGGTAATAACACAAACTTAAATGCCTATGAATTGGCAGAGGATGAAGTATATTGGAGGTTAGAGATTTCAAAAAAATCTCCCACACACAAAGAAAAAAACTTGCTAATTCCTATAAGTAAAGTAGGTTTCATTTTTAGCACTGTTGAAACATGAATATTAACTAAACCAGGCTGTTAAATGTAGCTGAAATAGCCAAGAGTCAGAGATGGAGTTTTTCGATGAATGCAGTTCCTTATACAAGGCCATGTCCATGGCACTCCTAGGCTAACAGAACTGCACACTCTAGGTGGTGTAGATATTACTAAATGTTATATTGTAAAATATGGCCAAAAGAGCGTAGTACTAACTGAATTTAGCAGCAAATGGAAGCAGGTTATTAATCATTCCTCGAGTTTTACAGTCCAATCCATTGAGATACCAGATGAGCAACTAACTCAAAGCTTCTTAATGATCTTGTTTGTAAAGAGGAACTCTATTCAGAGAGGATGAGCTTGGAGGACCAAAGGAAGATGAGATAGGACTGCAGAGTATTGACACTTTTTTTCACTAAGGCAGTTATTAACCATCTCTCCAAGGGGATGTGGTAAGGAAGAGCAATATATGTATGTGTAGAGATGTTGGGGTGGCTATGGGAACCTACCATGCTGTTTTAAAATACCATTAATCCAGGCAGATCTCTTCCTTTAAGGCCTATATTCCCTGCAACTGGTAGTTGCAGGAGACTTCCTATTCCATATTCACATTCCTGTGTTCACTTCCATTTATATACTACTTGTCCCTGACATCAGAAGCAGCAAAATAACCTATTACATTATCTGTGTCACTGCTTTTGCATGTGAGGCCTTGTATCAAATTGCTTTCCCTTACAAAGTGAGAGGGGAGCTGCAGTGTGCACACACAGCTGTGTAGCTTTTGTAGTGCCTCACATTCCTCCTTATCATTCTCAGTGGGAGGTGTAGTTGATGATAGAAAGGAATGGGCAGGGGGCTTGTTGCAGCAATAGAAGAGAATGGCAGTGCTTTTTCCTTCTGATACATCCAAGCCCAACAAATGGGGCCGGTTTGGGGAACCAAAAGCTGGTTCAATGGAGATAGTTTGAGCAACTTAGTCCACAGCATGGGTGAAAAGTATCGTCAGTTCACTTAAGAATATTGTCTTGGGTCAAGGATGGTTGTCCTCCGGAGGTTTATGGGTGTGTTCTCAACTACGCTTTGTGTGTTTGTCTATTAAAAATAGTAAAAATCCTTCTATCTCTGAAGTTCAAAGATTCATCAAAAAGGAAAATAAGATTGAAAAATAATCAATTTTATTAATACTTGGAATTGTTTATGGCATGTGTTTGTTTCAGGAAATGTAGAGTAAAAAATATTATATTGAACTAAAACCCAGACCAGGCTTTGATGCAGCTATTGATGCAATTCTTGATCAGCAGGTACGTAATTATCACAAATACTACTTGAAGTATTTGGTACAAAAAGCACTTGGTAAGCCACCACTTGGGAAATGGTTGGTTAAACTGTAGAAGATTTGGATTAGTAGAAGAAATGGATGGTGACTAAGGAAGGGACAACAGCATGGTATATTTGTGTAAAGGAGTTGCTAGTAGAGTAGGCCAAGGTATTTGATATTTAAAACCTAAACTATTTAGCATTTTTGTTAATGATTTGGGGGGGGAATAGTGCTCAGTAATGAGACTTGCAGATGAGGCATAGCTGAGAAAACATCATTAGCACCAAAAAGGATCATAATTTTCAGTAGGTCGAATAAGATGGTTATCCACTGCAGTAGAAAGACTGAGAACCGAATAGTGCAAGTGCCTTTGAAGCTGCTCTAAGGGGCTCCTGTTCCACAGCTGCCAGCAGTGGAGAAAGGCCTCAGCTAATAGCTGACCACAAGGTGATTCCAAAATACAGAACTGAAGCCATGAAATATTAGGCTGGACTGAGTGAACTGTTAATATTGTAAAAGGTATTGTGTTGGCTATGGCATATACGGCTCAGCCGTTTGAACAGGGGACTAGAGTAGCAGTGCAGTCAGTCAAGGAAAGAGGTATCAATTTTATGAATGAAGACTGAAAGCACATCTGTGTAACGCAGCAGCACTGCATGGTGGAGATACCCTCATTGGCTTGGAACTTGACCATCTTGACAGGGCTTTTGGCTTGAATAGGCCTAGTAAGGTAAGTGCAGAGGTAAGAACATTAAGTTCTTAGCTGAGAACCAAGTAGAAGCAAAGGAGACTAATGACAGAACCTAGGAGCTAGAGTTTAAATCTCTTGCAAATCTAAGTCAGCTGTTTTAGTTCTATTTTTTCACCAAGTTGTGGCATCTTCTGTTTGACGGGCAGACTATTGCTGTCACTTACGTACAAGAGCAATTAAAATATTTTCTGTTCTTCTGACAATTGACATTCGTTCCTGTTTGCTTTGTTTTACAAACAAATGAGCTGTATTATTATCTGTAGCACTGACCATCCCTCCAAGTATCCTATCATGTGAGTAGTTTGTATAAATAATTAAAAGCTGGGGTTCACAGTGGTGTCTGCAACAATGGGCTTGTTTTCTGCAACTTGATAGGAAAGTTTTGATTTACATCTGCTCTGGGTATTTTATTCCCTATCTTATTAAAGCTTACAACTTAGATATACCATAGTTTTTTTATGGGGAATCTTGCCAAACATTTTCAGATGAAGAGAAATTTTCTCCAATTAAGAGATAGTATCAGTGGAATAGAGCGTTGTCACAGCGTAATGGTCTCCTGCTGCTTTGTTAAATGCCAAGGTAAACCTGAGGCATTTATCAGAAATTAATGTCAAAGCAAAGTCGAGAGGTTTATCTTGAAAGCTGGAAACACCGAGCCTGTGAAAATGTTCAGTTAGAAAACAGAAAATAGACTGTTTCCTTGTGCATCCCTCCTCCTCCCAATTATGAATTTATTTCTTTTTTCCTGGTAGCAAATGCTGCCCCCAGAACCAGATACTGACTTTCTCTCTCTTAGGTGCATAAACAGCCTGCTGAATCTCTAAATCTGAGTTGAAGATGAGTAGTTCCGTCAGTTGTTTTGCAAATACGTGTAACTTTACTACTGCATCCCATTATACTGAGCTGATCTAACTGTAATTTTGTCAGGCTTTGCATGGCCCTGATCTAAAATATCTTCGAGTCAACTGAAGAAAAAGGCAAGTTCCAACTCAAAAAAAAAAAAAGTGCTATTTGTTCTGTTACCAGGATAGGACCTGAAGGAAGGGGTGGGGGAAAAGAAGGGATGGAAGATAAAAATATAGCTTAACCACTTGGAAATATTCAACAAAATGTCTTATGGCACAGAAATAGGCTTCAGTGCTATGTTCCCATTTGTTCTTCGCAGACACTAAGCAAAGTTTTGTCAACTTGCAAACAGAAAAACCTGTTTGTCTGTTAGATCTAAGGTAAGCCTCGTTAGAGAACTAAATCCCTTTAAGTATTCTTGCTCTTCAGTTGCAATGTCAGAAGGTGTCTGCTGCCTTTTAAACCCTAAATTAACCATGTCAAATCAACCTTAATAGCTACTTAGTCATGTATTTAATTAATCCAGAAATATGCATGACTTTTGATAATTGTCCTCAAATTTTCCCCTTCAATAAAATCTAAAATATTCTTATTTGGAAGTCTTAATTTCTCTTCTTTATATGGTCTTTTTTTTTTTTTTTTTTTTTTTTTGTAGCAGTGATTGCTCTTCTGTCACCTCCTTTACCTTCTACTGTTGTATAAAAAAGACAATGATGAGTTGGATTACTTTTTTGTCATGTAATGTTAATCATACTGGAAAGAAACCAGAAAACCTCTTGAAAGGAATGTTTCAATATAATCTAGAGCTTTGAAGACAAGATACGTTCATCTCATTATCAACAGAATTATTTCCTTGATATTTAAAAATACATTTATATGGGAACTGTTTTTAGCAAGGAGTGGATTACTTTGTATTATTTGCAGACCATATATTGCTTTACTGAAAATCCAAAGGTGAAAACCACTGTACACAGCAGTGAAGCTGAGGTGATAGTTTTCTATTGTCTTCGAGATTGGAGAAATAGACTTGTCAGCATGTGTATAAGAAGAAATCAGTTTAATCTGTGTTGGGTTTTTTTGTTTGTCCTGACTTATTCAGGGTAAATATTTTTCACTTGGGACTGTTCTGCATCTCTTTAAAGATTAAGATGATTCTGGGCATCACTCAAAATCTGAATGCTCCCAAAACATTAGGCTTGGTCTATGTACTGCAGGTTTGCTCCAACTAAAAATAAACCAAACAAAACTCCACCCTCACAACAGCAAAAACCAAAATCAACAGGGGGTGGGAGGGAACAACACAACACCCACCCCAAAAAGGGTCAAAACCCCAATATGTTTTCTGTACATATTTGCAGCGTATTCTTCTTCATCTTCATTTTACATAACAGTTCACCATTTTTGGGCCCTAGTAGCTGTTAATCCAATTTACTAAGGAGCTGAAAAGAGACAACTGAAGAGAAACAAGTGGTTTTCTTCATTTATTTTTCCTTCTCTTTCAGAGTAGAGAGATTAATTTCAGTGCTATTTTCAGAGGACTAGATATTGGGTTGTACTGCAGCATACAGTGTTTCATCAGTCATGCTGCATTATGCCACATTAGGTGTTTAAAATGAATTCATTTTAGTTTCCTAGATTTACTGAGGTAGGAGAGAGAAAGCCACTCCATGAATATCTAGAAGGTGCCATGGGCGGGCAATCCTCTGCCACCAAATAGGGATGACCCTTTTCATTTAAGACTTGAGAGAGTTTGGGAGGAAATGCAGAGATAAAATGATGAAACAATCCTAGCAAACGAACACATAACATTAAAACCTTCTTCTGAAAAGATGTACATGATCCTGCAACGTTCCTGTATGCAGCAGCTTTCCCCGAGCAATCATCTCGGCTCTCCCCAGTGTCTTCCCAGCATCACTGCTCTCAGGTGCCTGTGGTGAGGCAGGGACTGGAGTTGTGTGGTTGAGCTGTACTGTATGGTGTGGGAGCATGTGCAATACCAGATGGCAGGCCAAGGTGAACTGGTGACCATAGAGCAGCCATCCCTGGAAGGAGGAGGGGAGTATGTACCTGTGTGGCTGGGTCTGGAAATGACCAGTTCTCGGTCAGTGTTCTCAAAAGTGACCTGCAGGAACAGATAATGTTTTAGCATAACATGCAGTAGTATTCAGTGAAACAAAACAAAGTAGATTCTTCTTTGGTTTTAAATGTTTCTTGACTTGTGTACAAGCAATGAGGTGTCTCCAGAACCTCAGTATATCATGCGAAGGGGAAATTATTAAATAATTTGGCCTGGTGGAATCACATTTTTATGAAGAAGTTGAACAGCCTTCTGAGGTCTCTTTTTTTTGTGTGTGTGACAGCACTGTAGACTTAAATTATGTTTCACAAACATGAAATGTTGCTATTTGATAGGTTTAAATAAATGGTGGCAAACAAAAAAGGAAAGTTGTACTTAAATTAAGGAAGCAGTGAAGTTAAGAAAAGCATTTCAGGATAAAATACAGGGAAATGGAAAAAATGCCTCACCTCTTTCCCCACTTTTCATCCTAGGTGGAGTAAATGGTAGAACTTGAAATCTGTCTGGGTAGTTTTGAAATGGAAACACTGAGATGAGAAACCACCTTCCTGTCACTTTATTCCCTAGTTGGTGCATTCTAAAAGTATGTATTCGGATGGCAGCTTAACTACCTTCTGAACTGAACCAAGGAAGTACTTTGCTGGGGTAAAATCAGAAATACTAGCTGTTGCCAAATCAACCTCAACAAAGAATGAACTGGATCTCAGCTGATTCCGTTTCTCAATATGTGATGCCTTTTGATAGCGGAATTCATTCCACTATCACTGAGAGGGAGGAATTGGTAGGTAATATGAAACCATAATCCTCTAAGCAAAAGCAGATGAAGGCTATGCTGTTTTCAGTAATTGATCTGCAATACTTTACACTTCAAAAATCAAATGTTCTTATGACAGTTTCTTCTGAGAATATACTAATATACAACTTAAAAACCTGGATCTCTCTTTGGAGGCCATTAGCATGATTTGCATAACCAATTTTACTTTCTATGGTTCTAAACATTCTGAACCAAGTAAGCTCTTTTAACAAATGATCTTTCTCTCTGCTTTCCCTCTTCCAGTACAACTTTTGGTGCATCTGTAGTTACAATAGCAAAAATTGGAGTCTTGACAGAGAAATGGGATGTGCATTTTGTGAAAATATCAAGCAGGAGGAGACCAAGATCCACTGCAAATCTTTTCTGGAGAAAAGATAACCAAACCCATAACCTTGGTTGAACAAGACAGTACCATTAAAAGGGCTGTGCACTTACATCATACATGCCGATTTTTCAGGAGCTTTTGTAAGCTTTGGAGGAATGTTCTAAGGCTTACCTGCAACGCCCAGTCAAAACAACAGGCAGAGCAGCACCATGCTGTAGGATAGCTGTGATTTGGCTTTATGTCACTGGCAGACTCAGCTTCCAATCCCAGAGAAATACATGAGGAAGAGCAGGAATTTAAAAGTAAGTCTTCTATGCCTCAGTGAAGGCTCATTCACATTACAAAAACAAATCTCTAATTTAGGCTTCTTAGGGCAAATCAGAGCTTTTACGATGAACAGAAAACTGTGTGGATGTAAGGACCATTTCATAGCTCCAGGATCATTTTGCTAGACTATCATAGCAACAATGCACTTGAATAGATGCAATTCTGGAAATAAATCCCTGAAGCTGTATCGAGGCTCTAGGGAGTAGTCCTTTATCTCTGATAATCAGTTCTAGTTGCAATATTGTCTATCTCCTGTAATTCTAAAGGCATTAGCTGTTGTCACATCACAATGTTAATTCAAGAACATCCCCATGTTTCCATTTGTGGTTTTGCAGAGTAAATTGGATGCTACTTTCCACTGCACTGATGCAGTGTGATTGTTTTGTGGGTGAAGGACTTCAGGGAAGACCTGAATCCTAACTAACCTTTCACTGAGCAGTATTAAGTGTGTACTTCATGTACAACTGTGGTGCTAGATGCCGTGCACCAGGACCTGTCTGGCTGAAATTGGTGAGGGTTTCACTACTGATCTGTACTAGGCCCTGATCTGTGGTGTTGGGTCTGGTTGCTTTGAGTTGGCATATGTAATCCACTGAGTTTCAAGATGGAATTTAGAAAAACATATTTTGAATTAAAAAAAAAATAAAAAAAATTCTAGATTATTTGTCCACATCAGAAATAACTGTGTAACCAGTGTCTGAGCTGAAGTTAGTGTGGATGTACTAGTGTGAACAGTACGTCATTCATAAGCTGCTAGAAGAAAGAATAGTATGGCAGCAGAAATATCCTATGAAATAGTTCTACTGTCAAATCTCCAATTATAAAGACATATCAGAAGGAAGAGAGTTGTAACTCATTACACTACTGCACACCCCCAAGGGTGATATCACTGTAAGGCTGAATACTGACTACTTACAGTAATTTCTAGTGGCTTCAATGGTTCATGGCAAAGAGATGAATATCAGAAGCCCTTATAATAGACTTCCTTGCCTAGGTTTCTATTTGTAATGAAATTCCGTTCAGATCACTGGAAAAAAAAGTACATCCAAAGAAGAAAAGGAGTGAAAACTAAATAGATTTGCCACAGGATTTATTTTTGCTTTAACTTGTAGATGATGATTAAAACTGTGTATTGATTTGCAATTTGCCCTGATACTTGAAACTGATAAAAGCGTAAACTACTTCTTTGATTTAATAGCTTTATTAGAGCTGAGGCTGGGTAGAGTTATGTGGGGTCACTTTTTGCCTGGGGTTGCCTATCAGTTTTCAGTAGAATAAAAGAATAGGAATGAAGCACTGACAGATCCCATCTGGGCTCCCTGAGACAGCTGGTTTCAATAGAGTCTGTCTAATGCTAGAATTGTGCCTTCAGTTGCTTTTGTTGACATCACAATACTTTAATGTTTTGAGAGAACACCTACAGAATGGACTGAGTCCATAGTGTGTTGGTAGCAACATGTCTCATGAATTAGAGAAATAGTGGTTATTTGTATCCTGATTCAGCTGCATAGAGTTAGGGTGTTTGTGTGTGTGTGTGTATATATATTAGCCATAATAAGTGTTATGACTATACACATTAAACAAAATGAAACTAGGACTACTTTTAAGATTTTCTTTGAGTTCATCTATGTTGTTGACTAGCAGTAGGAGTTCAAATGGATGAAATATTTTTTTTATTTTATCATTTAAGTATTGTATGTTGATGCTTAGTTTGACTTGGCTTGTGAACGTGCTGTGTGGGTTGCATGTTTATTTAAATACAAGACTTTGAAATCTTTGAGTGTCAACAGGGCAGCAAAAACACGTGGACAAAGGTACTGGAATCTGATGAAACATTTTTGCTCTGTTTTCCCAGAAATCACATCTTTGCATTTAATTTGGCCTTTGGTCTTGTGTGAAGTGGAATTGATCATATCTAATATTCTCTTCATTATTTTACTAAATGTTATAGCAATTTTTTTGAAATTTCAAACTTTCTGTGCCTGAGAGCTACAAGAAGAACAGTGCTCAATCTCCAGGCCACAGAATATGAATAAAACACCCTAATGAGCAACAGCAACTGCACAGGGGTTAGGACTCATTTTGGGAGAACTGAAATTGGAGTCTAATGTGTGGAGAAAATAGGAGAGTGGGAAAAAGGCCGTTTTCCCTCAGGAACTTCAATGTAGCAATTGAGAAAAAAAGTGCTATGAGATTTCTAATGTACATGCAAATGCACACATCAGTATTGGTCCCTGAATCCTCTTCAGCTGAAATCTTATTTTGCAAAAATTAAGTTGCCTTCTGCCAGGAAAAATTACTGTTTGTCATTTATTCCAAGAGACTGCCTTGTCTTGTGTGATCAGTTCACTACATTTGCAATATGGAAACAACATATTTCCATTAATGCAGACATTCACTTCCATCTCCATAAGACTCCTGAAGCACACTACTCTAAATTTAGAAGTGCTTGCTGTTCCCTCCTGCCCCCCCCCTTCTTCAATTTCTTTTTTAAATGATGTGGTTAGATAGCTAAGATTGATTCTATAATCAAACCCAGCCCGTAAGATGACACTCACTTTGTGAATAGATAGCTTATCCACCTTCTATCCTAATGTTCAGATGTACAGCAGAGAACAGTAATTCTTTTAGTCTCCTTGCTCCCCCATTTTTTTGAAAAGGTGGTTACCCTCAATGTTATACAGTGAGCACAAATTATTCACAGGAAAGTATCTGTCTGTTATTGCCTGTTTCTGCTTAAAGTGAGCTATTTTCTTCTGCAAAGCAGAAATGAAATTATAACTGCATTGTAAGGGTCACTAATGGGAAGACCTATGTTTAACGCTTGCAACAAATGCAAGGTACTCCACACATTTGTTTTCCAGGATAGTGGATGATGCCAGTAAAATCTGTTTGATTGGTTTGTTGTTTTTTTTCTTACGTAGTTCATCAGAAGATTTTCTTTTCTTCCTAACATGCTTATAAAGTATGAACTTGCACCTTGATGCTTTAATTGCAGTGCAGTTTGGGAAAATGGAGATTGAAAGATGGCAATCTGTGTATAGTGAACACGTAAGAACATCAGCATGCTTTAATAAGAGCTTTGGAAACAATGACAAAAGTCTAAAATAAGGACTAAAAGGAAGGGTAAGAACGCAAGAAGTTAAGACATTTTTTGTGCCTTTTAAAAATTCTTATTTAAATGATCTTAAATGAACCACTTGAGCTGAAAGTAGGAAGGCTAAAAAGGGACAGGAGTGTGTCAGATAAAATATGTGCAACATACATTCTTTTACATTTGTGACATAGTGTTTTGTTCTGGGCATTTTATGGTATGTTCCAGAGCCTGTTGGAGTGGAAAGCGATGCCCCTTGTAACTAACTCCCATGTCTTTGTGTTAAATCACCCTTCCTTTCCCAGGTCTCCAAGCAACAGTATCTTAAAGATGAAATATTCATTCTGAAACCTAATTTAATTTCAGAGTTGCCTGAGCTGCAGAGCTTATCAGTTCATGGAATCCACAAAATTCGATGAATTAACAACTCTTTTCCATAGATGGAAGGTTATTTTTAATTTTTTACAGGATCTTGTTAAAATGCATTTTCTGATTTTTAACCTTGGTTTGGCTGGCTATGATTTACTTATTTGTGATACAGGGGATAAGAAGAAAAACTCGAAGCAGTAGTCTTCCCATCAATAAATGCAAGGCATTGTTGCTTTATAATAGCTATTAGCAACCTTGAACAGTGCAAAGCTGTAAATAAATGAAGGTTAAAAGCATTTCAAAGCTGATTTCTAGTTCCCGTGTTATAGTTCAGATTAAGGAAAAAAAAATAAAATTATATATATATTTATATTTTGCCCAGAACCTTGAGGTTATCTGACAAACCACTAGTGGCATATTTTAACCAGTGAAGTTAGTAACAAAGGAAGCTGGGAAGGACAAGAGGAAGTGGCCTCAAGTTGTGCCAGGAGAGGTTTAGGTTAGATATTAGGAAAAATTTCTTCTCTGCAAGGTTTATCAAGCATTGAGCAGGCAGCCCAGGGAAATGCTGGAGTCACCATCCCTGGAGCAATTTAAAAGAAGCATATATGTGGCACTTGAGAACGTGGTTTAGTAGTGACCTGGCAGTACTGGGTTAATGGTTGGACTTGATGATCTGAAGTCTCTTCCAACTGAAACGATTCTATGATAAAACATTATGGAAATAATGAAGGAGTGCAAGAGGTCAGAAAGGCTGAGCTTTGTAAATGCTAATGTAGGATGAGCTAAGGTGAGCTCACCAAGAGCATCTGAGGATACTTCCTTTATTCCTGTGATCTTTCAATGATTGGCAGCTGGATGTGTGTGCTTCTGCTGTTTACACAATTCCTCAAATTAGACACTTCTGACAATTCTCATTAATGTGTAGAAACTATTGTTTCCTTTTCCTATTCTTACACAAAATAAGTAGTTATGGTTGGAGTTTGGAATACTTGAATACATTTTGGAGGATCTTATCTGAAGCTAGGATTAATCAGTAACGCATGTAAGTCACAAATATTAAGCATTTATCCATTCTTAAAGCCTGCCATTGTTCATTGTAACTGTTGGGTCTTCTGTAAACACAGCAGCGGTGCTGGTGATGCAAGACCCAAGTAGCCCCCTCCTGCCCACCTGAGCTTGTTGCTTGTGCTGCTTCTGGTCTGGCCTCATGCTCTCCAGGCAGGCAGGTGCAGAAGTGCCAGGAGCATCCCTGGAGTCCCTGTGGGTGGAATAGGTGTTCCCCTCCTTGGATGTCTGTTGCTGTTGGGTTTCATGCGGGAGATCTAGTAAAATCTGGTCCAGGTAGACTCCTTGAGAAAATCTGAAAAGGAGATTGTGGACAACATGAAGTGAGTAGTGTAATCTTTCTGCTGCTCTACAGTGTGGCTGCCACTGAGGCTATTTGGATTTACAGTAACCGTATGGCTGAAATAATTTCCCCAAGGAAAGAACACCCTGGAGAGTCACATTATTGTATCAGAGGTGTATTACAGTGCAGGTGTATGCAGACAGGACTTGTGCATCACTGATTTCAACCCACATATAAATAACATCTGCTGCTGCATGTGATATGCTAAAGATCAGAATTAATGACTAAAAGCTGAGTCTTTTACCTGATGAAAAAAGATTTGCATAGCTGCAATTGGGCACAGTCGTGTTCCAAGGAACTTGAATGATTACTTAATCATTTCTATCCTTCTGGAGTTAAAAAAAAAAAGTGGGGTGGTTGTTGTCTTTGGGTTTTTGTTTTGTTTTTCCCGGTGGGAATAACAATGTTGCTAGGGTGAGAAGTTGTAGATATTTTAAAATATTTTTTCCAGGAACAGTTTTGGGAGTTCTTAAAATGAATTTGCACTTCAGGGTAAATTTTCAGTGTTTACTGTGGTTCATAAATGTCAATAATAGAAGCATGTTTTTCAGGAGGAGAAATTACAAGCCTTAATTCAAGCATGCCTCATCATTTACTAGCTATGCTTCTTTTGCAAACAACTAGGCAGAACAAGCTGGCATGTCAAAGAAAGGAGTAAGCAGAAAGTGCTGCAAAAATATTTATTTTCTCCATGGTTTGTATAAAACTATAGTGTCTACATTTTTGTTCTGTGTATAATACAAAGACGCTTTGGTTGCTTACGCATTTTTTTAAAATAACAAAACAAATACATTTTTCAAGGCTGGTGATTTACAACTAAATCAACCTAAATATAAATCATATAGCAAAATAATAACCTGGTTTTTGCAAGCTAAACTATTTCTCTTGACTCACATGCTCAAGAAAAGAGAGAAAACAGATGAGTGTTGCGATGCTCTGGGAAGGGGAGTAATGGGGGCTTCTGCCTGGCAAAAGAGAGCGTGTTGGCATTCTTTGCAAGGCAGGTCCAAATTATCGCCCCTTTGTGTTTTGGAATTGGGGTTAGTTCTCATATTTCTTGCTGTAAAAGAGGCCTCTGGATCACAAAGGCACCGAACTGCTGGACAGTTGATATTTCAGAAGATAGGTTGGCCACTGGGTGTTTCCCCTTCTTTTAGATGTGATTAGTGGGAGAAAATGGTTTGGAATGAGCGTTGCTTCTCTTCGCGCGCTCCCGCTGCTCAGCGGCGTGTGCGGGTTGGGTGCAGAAAGCACAATCTGAGATTCCTCCTCGCTGCTGCAGCCGCGTCTTGTAGCCAAGAGCCAGTGCCAGACGCAGCGCAGTCTAGATCGTGGTAACAGGTAGTGAAGACGGAGAAAGCTGAGATGATGCACCCTGTTTTCTGACAAAAACACAGAGCGCAGAGAAGGTACGTGCCCTGCAGAGTAAGTTTTTATGCTGTGTAGGCCCTGAATAAAGCAGGAATCCAAGAACATCACAGAGAAACCCAAAGTAATTAGAATTATAGCCACACCCCTTCTTACTAGCTCACCTTCGACTTATCAGTGTGTTTGCTGATCGTATGCAAACAGACCGTTGCTAGGAAGGAGAAATATTTGGAAACATTTTCTCATTCACATTAATAATGAAAAGTAACATTTGATTCCCTGGGCACTTTCTCAGCTCAGGCTCTGAAACTGAACCTAATTACCACTGTTGCATTACAAAGTGGAGCATTTTCTGCTTAGGGAACAGAGCACACATTATTGAGAGCTTCAATTTTTAATTTTTTTAAAAAAGATTTTCTGCACATTAAGTTTAGTTTATTCAACATGCCACTCCTTGCTTTAAAGTAGTGGACAAAAAAACCCCAACCAACCAACCAACCCCAACACCTTGTCTTTTAGTTTATGTTCTTGATTTACTTCTCTTTTTTTTTGTCTGGAGAGAAAATAAAACATTTTAATTTGACTTCACTGTCATATGGTTAGTTACCAACCTGAGATTTCAGTGAAATGTCCTTTGTTGAAGATTTAGAAAAACAATCAGTGTGCAGCAAATATTGATATGACTCTTAATATTTTACTTCTCCCAGCCACACTGATTTAGCATCCTTATTGATATGACTCTTAATGGCGATTTAGCTGATTAATATCCTTTCATGCTGCTTTGCAGCATGAAACACAGCATTTTAATGAATGCCAACAACAAAGAGTGTACCAGGTGTGTTACTAAGAAACAATCTCTAGTGTGATTTAATTAATCAAAGCGTTGCATGGAGCAATTACGAGCAACCTTGTGTAAGTGGCAGTGGTACATGATACTTGATTTAAAATTGGCTTTAAAGAAAGACATCTTGGCTTAATAATTATGCTTTACCAGTCACAGAGCAAACCTTTGTTTAATCAGGTGTTTGGTTTTTTGGTGTTGATTTGGGGTTCTTTTGAAAGTGGAGGGGAAAAAGAAAACACTGGTGATTTTGAGTGTTGATAACTGGATGGATGAAAAATCACTGTCTGTTGAATGTTACTGAATTACATTTCTTTCAGTGATTTTCACCATGCACATTTCCTTGAATCTGTTGACTTAATTTTTTAAATAACTTTGAGAGACTAAAGCTGCTGCTGCTGAGGAGGGGACATTCCTGACCAGTCAGGTATCCTGTGATACCAAAGTCAAACAGCCTGAGTTGTGCTCTGCCATGTTAGTAGAGCTGCTTCATGGGAGTATTTTGGTTGAGAGGCAGAGGGTTCAGCTCGTAAACACGTGATGTTGAAGCAGCAATGAAACATTTACAGAATGACCACCTGCCCATTCCTTTCAAAGCCAACTGAAAATCAGAATAGTCCACAGTGCTTAGCTGGAAACCTGAGGATTTTTATTAAACATATGACAGGAACACAAATACATTTGGAGAATTAGCAAGGTTTCCCCTCTGTTGGAGGAAAAACTGTTGTGATTGATTTACCTTCTCAATAGAAACTTGAAAGGCTTATCCTCTGCCCTCTTGTCCTCTTAGTGATATTACAGATTAAACATAGTTGCCATAGTGTTGCTCATTCCTCTGCTAGAAATAGCTTTCTTCAAACATCAAAATAGCAAAAAACATTGTGTTTGTTTGGATTTTAGGAATAAAGTATTGATGTGTAGATTTTGCCATGTCCAAATACCAAGAGAACCTTGTTGTGCTTTGACAAGGACACACAGGCTACTGATACAAGGTCTTTCATGGAAATTAATGTACTGAAATGTAGCTCAGGTTTGTTCCTTCTTGCAGAAGCTGTGGGACAAAAGCGAGGGCACTAACTGTTACACAGATGCACAGTTATTTCCCTCTTAAAATTCTCTGTTGGGCATTTGTAGATGAATTTCATTGCCTCTATAAGCTGAAGACAAAAGGAGGTCAAACGAAACTTCAGATGTTAGCCCTGCAATGTAAGCACGTGCAAAAACCTCAGTGAATTGAAAATGATAGCTGGACTAAACTCTAACAGATAGAGAAAAGTTTAAGATGAAAAATTCTCTTACTATTCAGTGATTAGATTTCTGTTCAGGGCACTTTTCAGAGCTTGTGAAATAAACACTTCTGTATCAAAAAAACCCAGACAACTGAATACACAAATTCTGACACAACTCCTGCTGATGTTACAGTGGGGAAATGAGGACTGAGACTCATTCTCAAATATCTGCAGAAAACTACTATACAAAAAAAGGTACATGAAAATCTTCCTGTTCATATCAGAGCTGTGTCCTATGACTTGAGACGCTGTCTGCAACCATGTGTATGCACAGTCAGTAATGCATGTACGTTTTTGAATGTAGTCTTAAAAATTATTTGTAATCTTTCTTTAAATGGAGACCCTTCCTAGGTCTTCAAACGTCCCTGCTCAGCAGAGCTGAAACTCTCACCTGAACTGCTTAATGCTATACAGCAAATTATTTTAAAAATGACTCTTGGTCCTTATTCACCTTTCTTTTAAGGTGCATGGACAGCTTTGTACAATACACCCTGATATCTTTCTTGGAATAAAGAGGAAGATTTTGAATTTCCTAGCAAAACCTGTAAAGAGAAGTTGAGCTCAAGGTCGTGCACTTCTGCTAGGCCGGGGGCAGTTGAGAAATTTGGTGGGTTTTTTGGTTTTGTTTTTTTTTTTTACCCTGATGGTTTTGTTCTGCCTGACCAATGCCTATGCAGAACTGTGTGAGCAGAATACAGGGGTTGGGCAACAGAGCAGAGAACCAGCTTCACCAGAACCAAAGAAAGTAGCAGGTGGTATTGTGAGGCAGTGGGGCTCCAACACCATGTTGAAAGCATTAGGGAAGTAGGAAAGGACCTTGTCTGATGCTCAACTTGGAAAAGGTTGAGACATAGGTAAAAAGTGATGGCAGGGCTAATAGACCAGTGAGTTGCAGAGGTTCAGCTCTGGAGAATATGGGTGCATGTGAACCCAAGCTCCCCCATGCTCCAGGTTAACTTGAAATTGTCTTTGGTTTTATATTTGTATGCATTTTCATAAAATGAGTTATTTTCTTCAAATTGACTGATAAAGTATCTTTTTGTTTTTCCTGTCAAAGAAGTTTCTCTAGTTGTAAGGCTGCACTTATCACTAACATTTCATTATTTATTTATTATGTTACATAGCTGTCTGCATTTTGTTTTAAAGAGTCATCATGTTTAAAGGATTTGCATAGAAGAGTTAAGATATCCAGAACGTAGAGTCAGACTTTGGTTTATGCATTGCCTTTGAGCATCCTGTTTCTTTATATACTACAATTGTTGAGGAAGAAAAACAGCAGAGAATGTTCTGGGTTATATTTTATATGGCTCTATCCATAGCTTCCCTAAAAGAGACAGAGCTTGATGTTTAGCCTGAACGTCAACCTATTATGCCCTTTTATTTTAACACACAGATCTGGAGGGGTTTAAGATCAATCATGCAGAGGTCTAGAGGAATGGAATAGCAATAAAATATCTCCCTTGGCTGTTTGGTTTCCTGTTAAGACAAGCCTTTAACTATGCATGTTGCAGATCAGACCACTATAATACCTCTGAAGTAAGTGGAACTTCATCAAATGTTGAAATTTAATATTAAAACACAAGCTTAAGTCTTTACTTTTCTAGCAGTGTCCTTAAGGAACTTCTGAAATGTTGGATGAGATTCACTTGACTCCAAGAGCTGGAACTTTAAAACAAACAGATCAAAGAGCATGTGAACATGGTAAAAATCCCCTTAAGATCCTCAAGGAGGAGAAAGAGCTCAAAACCTGCTTCATTTCTTCTCCCATCTTCACAGTTCACGGTCTTTAGGGAGGAGAGTTTATACTGATTTCTACAGATGTTCTTTAAATCTACCATTGTCAGAGGCAGCAGTTACTCCTTATGGCTTTTCTCTGCTGCTTTTGCTTTTTCTTTACTTGGTTTCTTTTGCTGAGCTGGAAGCCCATATGGGCTAAAACTAGCACTGTCAGCAAAACATGTTAGCCTAAACTCGTAGTTTTCCTACCCAAAGGGAAAAGAAGGTGAGTCCAGAGAGCAGAGGAGCTCCTTGAGAACATTTCCCTCCTAAAAGGCATATCTAGAAGTCTACATGCAAGGTTAACTGTTTTTTGCCTCTTGGATTCTGTGACAGAGGGATTAGATATCCTTGGGAGAAAGATAAATTTGAAAGATGGACATAAACCACATGGTGCTTAGCAGAAGAAATTACTCTTCCCCCCCCCATTGTTTTACAATGTTGCTGGTATTTTGATGACCTCTGAATGTGGTGAATGTGAAACAGGTGTTTTAGACCCTTACTTTTCTTTCCTGTTACAAAGTTGTCTGCTCAGAGCCCTGAACTGTCAGATACGTCTGTTGAAAAAACCAACCCAACCAAAAAAACCCCAAAGAACAAAATAAAACAGAAAAAAATCTCCACCCCACTTTAATATTAAAACCATCAGTAAATTCTTTAGTTTGGTGTTTTGGAACTATGAAATTGCCTATAGGCTTGATGATTATAGACAACACACAGTGCAACTTCTCCAAGATCACACTACTGCCAAACTGTGACTCATTCCCTAGTCCCACAGTCCTGCAGGGAACTAAGCCATGCCAGACCTTTTCACAGTTTATCTCCGTCTCTGTGCTGGATCAGCTGTGCTGCCTGACAAGCTCTATCATTATCAAATCTAGGAATTCATGAGTCATGACTCAAAAGTTGCTAAATTAGCTTTCAAAGCACAAGAGCCTATATATCTATATATGCATATCCATATGCACACCCTCACATGGATGCATTATACAATGCATAATTCCATGTATAAGGATTACTGTTGCTTATTTTAATTTGATGTCTTATTTCAGCCTTTCAGGTTTACATTTCACAGTGTTTTCATGCTTGAAAGTTGAAAGCCTTTGTTTTATTTTAAATGAAAAACCCCACTCATTTTCTCACTCGAGTTCTGGAAACTAGTTTTTAAAAGAAGAAGAAAAAAACTAAAGTGAGCAATGTTGTTTTGGTGAATGAGAGTCAAGGTTGAAATACAAACATGTTTTCTGTGTGTGTCAGAAGCAGTTTTCCTCCTCCTCCAGTCTATGTATGACTAGCCTGCTAGGAACAGTAGACACTGCCTAAGCATTTATATGAAGGTATGTAAGACAATACCTTTCCCTTTTATAAAATCCTAAATTTTTGTGCTGTACTTACAAGGCAGAAACACACACATGCATACAGCTTGGGGTTGAAATGGGCTGTAATGCAGCAGTATGACGGACTGGCATCTAAAGTGTATGAAGGCATATTTCTGATTTAGATTGCAGGAGCATAGATTATAGATTAAGGCTTCCAAATTCAGTGCTTTCTGAGTTTCCACATAGAAGTAGTCAATACATAATGCATGACTTGCACATATAATGTTGTTCTTATCCAGTCTTTTCCACCATCCCTCTGTTTTGTGCTTTGACAACATATGTGGTAGATTGTGTCTGTGCTATGCAAACTTGCGAGACTGCAGGTGTCTGCTGTTGCTCTTCAGGCATTGCAAAGAAGTTCTGTCACCCTTCTCTCTTGTTTTATCTGTGGGACCTGATTTAGTTGCAAGTGAATTTAAAATAAATTAGTCAGAAATGTAAAACAGAGTGAGCGGAAACTGCAGACTTTGGATTTTTTTAAATTGATTCAGGTAGCTGTTTTTTGACGGAAAAGACTTTGCATCTGAGAAGGGTAAATCAAACTCTGAGTCATGAGAGGATTTGCCCAGTGGAGGATGCTCTCCTGAGAGCAACCATGGCTTGGGAAGAGACTGGGGATTTAGTCTTGGTGCTGTGTAACCAGGGAGACTGCCACTGATCCCCATTTCCACTGGGAGAAACAGTAATGAGTTTAAACTGGAGCTTGGAAGATTTATGCTAGACTTCAGGAAAATCCTTCTAATAGCAACAATGGGCAAGAACCTAGATTGACCAGAGATATTATGGAATATCTATCCGTGAAGACTTTTAAGTCAGTACCAGTGTCTGACACTGGAGGAACCTGTCACTAAATGATAGAGTTAAGTCAGTGCATCACACCTTACTTTTGAAGTGTTGTTGCTGAATAAAATAGCTGTACATTAACATGTGGCCCAGTAAAAGTATAGGAAGAGGAAGGAATCTTTCCATAGCCCTAGGACCATTCTTTGCTTGTGTCATGAGATACTTTCCCCACCCACCCCCAAAAGCAGAGATTCTTTTTTTGCCTTTCTTTTTTCTTCCCTATTTTTTTAAGAGGAGGAACAAGATTTCTCCATGTGTATAAATAGATGCTTAAAAAGAAATAAAACCTCCTCTAATTAAAAATAATTAAAAAATATCATATTGCAAACTGAAAATCATATTGCAAAGACTAGAAGCAGATGTCAGGGGTTGTCTCTGTTCACAACACTTTATCATGACTATTTGAGGGAGTGTGCTACTTCTCTCATGAGATATAGGCACATGTTTCTCCTGGGCTGATGTCAGAACTGTTGTTCATCTCAGCGAGAAGTGGCTGAAGTATAGACTATGTGAAGATTTTGGATTAGATGCTTGGAAAGTAAAATAGAACTGGAGAGGTTTTCTTCCTATAAAAACACAGGGTTTCTGTGACCTAGGTCAGGCCAAAATGCCCAAGCAGAGGTGAAACTCTCAGGCCACCAAAGTCAATCCAGCTCTCATTTAGGGATCTGCTTCCATGTTACACTGCCCCAGTTTGGCAAGAGACAAGGAGCGCAGGATTGCTTCTGGTTTCCTTTTATAAAAGGAGAGTAGACAAAGAACATACTGAGTAAGAGAGATGCACAAGGATTTGGAAAAAATTCAGGTATTCAAAAAAATCATAAGTTACTTTATATCTTATCCTGTTTAAGTGATTATGATTACTATAGCTGAGTGACACTTGCAGTAGTTGCAATATGTACTTTCCTCAAGAAGTAATAAAATAAATATAAGAAAACATTCTACTTGTTCAAAAACTTCATATTGGGAAGAAGTTATCAATGCCCATTTTGCTCACCATGACCATCAGAGGCTCTAACGTTCTCTAAAAAGCAGAATGTAATAAGTGACAAAAGTTTCTCCCACTGTTTTTTGTCTTTTCTCTTGTTTGGTTTGTTGCAGGGGGTCAAGCCTTTTGAGTAGGGAGGTTTGTTTGCTGGTGTGTTGTATGAATTAGTTTCGCCAAACATTCCTAAATAATCTCTGAAAAAGAGGGGGTGGAAAATCAACAGTAGTCGGAGGACTAAGAAATTCTATTTAAAGGAGTAGCCATTCAGAATTTTCACTGGGGTTGAGCATGTTTCAGAAAAGATGGTGCCGAACAGCCTGAGGGCAACAATCAGCATGGTGCTGTTGAAATAACTCCAATGCATACGTGCCTTCCTGACCCCTGCTGAACCATCGGAAAATGGGACTACCAAAGCTGACGCTGCATCTTGCCTGATGTCTTCAAGCCTCTGGGACACCTGTCATTTAGTTGTTTCCTGAAAGGCCGGGCCTTGCTTCAGGTACCCCAGTGATGTTCACAAGCTCTTGAAAGCTTAAGGCAGAGCCAGGAACAGGATCTGGATATCCTTTTGGGCACGTTATAAAAAGAGTGAGTGTGCTTCATCAGGACATCATGTAAAGTGGGAGAGTGGCCGAAGGCTGGAATTTGGGTGTACGGGCAAGAAAAAGTCTGCAATGAATTTATTATTTTTATTTTTTTAAGGTGCTGATTGATGCACATGGGTATTGGGCCTTCCATTGCATTAACCTGCTGTCTTTTCACTTGAATTCGTGAAAATCAGAGCCTGCATAAGAGGCGTTGCTTACATACAGAATGCATCTGTCCTTACGTTGTAAAGGTGAATGTGTTAAGTTGGATCCTGCTGTGCTGGCTCTCTCTTCAGATGCGTGTAGCCCCTGAGTGGCTCTACGTGAGTGTGCTGAAGCACTGTACCTAAAACTTTTGTACTCCGTAGAAAAGCTGAAGTACTGCAGATGCCTAGGATGCAGCTGTGTGCATTGCAGCACGTTTCTCTGGGGTTCTGAAGTCTTATCTATCTGATAATTTGATAAGCATATGAAATTTAATAAAGTCTAATTAACATTGTGTAATAAGATGTACGGTAAATGTTGTTTATATATCTCTCTCAGATGAACAGGACTTTTTATGTCATAATGTCTGAACAGTTAGCTGCATGAGTGCTAAATGTTGCTTTTAATTAAACAATAAAGAATGTAACAACCTTTATTGTATTGTTGTAAATTTTGATGTTGTACAACAATTTGATTCCTTAAAAATTAATTGCCTAGGAGTGTGTTTAAGTAATATTGATTATGCTGGTGCCTCATGTTGATCTGTGATGCTTAACCCAGCATTTAAAATATCTTTTTTCCATTATACATTTGTGATGCAAGAATAAAAGCAAAGTACAAAACAAATAGGCACTTGAATTCTAATAGCAATAAGCAATAAATATCAGGCATCTGGAAATTATGGTTGCAATTTCATCAGAGTACACTTTGTTCTTCTATTATGCCTGCATGAATTTTGCTACAGGCAAAATCTATTACAGATAACAGTTAAGAACCTTTCTAATCTACACAGATAGTCATGGAAAAATACTAGGAAACAAAATGTTGGAAAAGGCAATATTGCCAAGTAAAACTGACACTTGTAGAAAATAATGTGATCATATTTAGAACTGTGGGCATAATTTCTTTAAGATCATGTTGAAACAAATTTCTGAGATGTTTGGTCCTGCTGAAGGGCATATAACTAATAATATGCACTGTATCATTAAATGTGTTTGGGTACTGTATATAGATAGATACTTATCTCTATTCTATGGACTAGTTATTTTGCTTGTTTAATGATTGTTACCTGAAATAGCAGTTGCCAAGCTGGAGTATGCGTTGGAAGCCAGTACTTTTCCATTGCCCATGATTATATTTGAGTAGTAGCCATTTCTTCTCCAGGTCATCTCTATTGCCCTACAAAGACAATCTCTATTGCCTCTGAAAGTATTCATTTTTATCATACGTTATGATACTTTACAACTCTTTGATTGATTCTGAAGATCTGTGGCCTGTTGATACAACTTGCTTAGGGACATGGTTTAGTGGTGAGCTTGCAGTGTTGGGTTGAAGGTTGGACTAGATGATCTTGAAGGTCTCTTCAAAACTAAGACATTCTGTGATTCTGTAATTATAATTCTGTCAAGCCCTAAAAGTTGATTGTTTATTTTACATAGTTTTTGGTACTGAAATGCCGTGTTCTAGATGGCTTAACTTCATCCTAGGTTTACTCTGGAATAATACAAAGATTAGACTTCAGTAAGGATTATGGTGATGTTAGAGAGATGCTTAATATTTTGTACTTACACTTTTGCTGTGGGATATAACGTAGAATTGAAAGAGCAACTTGGTTTTTGCTCTTTAAACAATCTCTTAAATTTAAAGTGAGTGTGTTGTGTTTATCTCAAGCTTTGTATTAAGAAAGTCTAAATTTTTCTTTCAGTGTAAACATCAGTCCTAGAATCTTTTTCCATACTTGCGAAGGAAGATCTCTTTTGCAATAATAAAATGTACAGATATATGCATTTGTAGTTGGCTTTCTTCACTAAGTGTTCTTTTCAATAACCACTGAAGGTGGATAAGCATAAAACTTGGTTCCTGTTCATGCAGTCAGTAGCATGATAATGGAAGTGCGAAAACTTGTACAGTGCTTGGTTTTTTATGAATAGGTATCTTATTACAATCTCATGAAATATGATTTACATAAATGTATCATATTGAATTATATCCTGCTTCAAAAAATACAGCTTCTGTCCTGATGAATCAAATAGTAACAGACTTTCCCCTAAGACTAAAATGTTTGGTGGAAGTAAGGATGGAAGATTTTTGAGGAATACATTTGGAACAAGAATTGTTTTTGCCTTTTGATGTATTATTCAACATCAATGAAACAGGAGAACTGTGAATCTCTCAAACTCTTGTCTTAATCCTTTTATTTAGAAAAATCAGAACTTTAAAGGAGTATGTGCAAGGTTACCCCTTCACTAGGAGAAGGAAAACATTTATTTCACAGTGAAGATTTAAGATACTCTTTTTTTTCACTCGGTGATGTAGTGTCTGGACATCTTTTGGGTTTTTGGTGAAACATAAAAAGGAATTTCTGATCAATATGAAATAGTTCATGACTTTAAACAGAATCTGTTTCCACTTTTGCATGTTGGGAACATATGATGGGAAAATCTATAACACTTTCCCTGTATAAT
>WTSP01019494.1:0-21087 GCA_025331215.1 Actenoides lindsayi | reverse complement strand
CTGAGGGGAGACCTTCTGGCTCTGACAGCTCCTGACAGGAGGGTGGAGCCAGGGGGAGTCGGGCTCTGCTCCCAAGGGACAAGGGACAGCACAAGAGGAACCAGCCTCAAGTTGTGGTAGGGGAGGGAAAAGCTCATTCTTTTTCCACTGAACTTCCCAGCTACAAACATGCAAGAGTCTCTCCAACTTCAAACCTCTGAAGACTTCTACCAGCTTCAGAGAAAAGCCACCCATACCCAAGATGCCTTCCTAGGAAACCTGGGAACAAACTGTGGAGCAAGACCCAATAAAACACTGGATACTGCAGTGAAATGGAATGAACACCAACCCAGGACATCTCTGGTGTGAGTGTGCACAAAGCAACTGGGATTATTCCCAAAGACTCTCCACGTTACATTTGCAGAAGATTGACTGACACCGCTCCAAAACAGAGTATTCTGAGACCTGGACAGAAAGGGCATCTTGGAAAAAGATGTGTCTTTATCAATTGGGCAAACCAACCAGACTTTAGCTAGAAATGTGAGCCAGCTCACCTGAATTGGGGCATTCTTGCAGCGCCTTGGCCATCAGAGTGTTTGCAATGTTCTTGAGCCCAGCTCTGTACTCTAATCGCACAGACTCCAACCTGACAAGGAAGAAACTCAGTGATTGTATGTTTGAGGAAGCAAACAGCAAGTCACACAAAGGTCACTGGAAACTGCAAACATCTGAGTGTGTGTAGGTGACTGACATCTTCCCATTCCTCTAGGTCTAAGAATAAACACGACCTTTATTCTACAATAGCCCAAATTAAAAACAGTCTGAAAAAGGGACTATAACAGAAGTGAAAGATCCTTGGGGCTTCATGCTCTGTGCACTACAACTATCAGTGAAGTAGTAACTAGTCCCCAGCTCCTTAGAGTAGCCACATACTAGCTGGGATCCAAAAGCATTTCTGGTATCCAGAAAAAAGTTGATAGTCCAGAAGAAACTCTAGGCTGGGCATGGTCATAAGTTCCAGGCTCAAATGGCTGAGATGATGTCTATTAACCAGCCTGAAAAACAGATTGGTTTTGTAGCCCAAATTCAGTTCACCTCCACACAACTCACCAGAGATCTGGATTCTTCGGATTCTTTAGGCGAGACTTTTCCAAGATGGCTCTTGCTCTAGTCAACTGCCCAACCTTCTCCTCCAGCCTGGACAGCAAGAGCCACAGGGGTATGGAATGGGGGCACTTCTTCAACTGTTTAAAAAAAAAAAAAGTAGATTTAAAATAAATTAATCTTATAACTCCTACAGAAAAGAACTTCCCTCCCTAGACCCTCCTGGGGAGTTTAGAAGAAGAGAGATAAAGCTGATTATGTCACTCAAATTTCTCCTATATCCAAACCAGTTGGATAGCTCGGTTGTAGTTGATGAATCCCAGGAGCAAGAGAAAATTCACCTCCCTTAATAACAGAGCTACAAGTTTATGCTCCATCTGGAGATGGAGGGCTCTTATCCACGCCCAAAGCACGGCACCAGAGCAGGCAGGAAACCCGACTGCCTTTGAAGCCCAGGAAGTCATTAGGATTTCTCGACACAGGCAGACACCTGCTTCCATGCTAGCTTCATTTCAGTACTTCCATGGCTTCAGCAGCATCCATGCCCAAGGACACCGATTACCATTTAAAAGAGATGGGAGTGCTCTGTAGGCCACCTCCTTTTACAGCGGGTGTCTAAGAGCTCGTTAGGAGGTTTTCCTTTTAAGAGTTCTGCTTTTAATCTTCACAGGTCTCAGAGAATTATTGTGCAGTGCCTGTTTTCCCACCAGCCAGGAGTCAAGCACGCAGCGAACTCTCGCAAGCAAGAAAGTGAATTTTGCACACGAGTATTGTAGGAGAAACTCTTGATGCTTATTCCAAGGTCCTAATTTGTTTTGTTATTGTTTTGGGCAATGCCAGAGAGAACAGAAATCATCTCCTATTAGCCTGGACTGATTATCTCTGGTTAGCCTTGACAGAGCCCTCTGCGATTTGCATTCAGACATCTCTCCCCAACAGCAGCACAAAGCAAACCTGCAATAACATCCGCCTTACCCCTTGGTTATAAGCCTCCCTCGCCTTCTCTACCAGCTCCTTTTGTTCCTCAATTTGTCCTTTCATCATCCACAGTTTGGGGAAGTCCTCATAGTGCTTCAGGGCTTCCTCACAAAGCTCCTGTGCTGCAGCGATGTTCCCAAGCACCCATTCCAGCTTCACGGATTTCATGAAGACCTGAGAACAAACCAGGGCTGTTTAGCACCAGAGGCCACTGAAAAGCCATTAGTCCACCATTCCATACATCTATTACAATGCTGTTGATTAGCTACAGTTTGAAGTGAAATAAAAACCTGATGGCTTCAAGTTGCAACTTTGTTCTGCTAATTAAACTGGTACTTTTCTGCCCCCCAAATGCCTTTTCTTTCGGCTACAGGTGGGAGCTACAGCCATGAGAAATACATTTTAGACCAAAGGCTGCTTTGCTGCTCCAATCCCCGTCCTCCCCATTCCCAAACTCGCCCCATCCCATCGTGACTTCACGAGAAAGGCATCAAGTCTGAGGTCAGAGATTCAGCCCCAGCTGGAGAAAAGCTCCCTGAGTGACGGTAGAGGAAGGGGACAGTGTGAAGATCTAGGATGAATCACAAACTGGAGGCAGGGGACAGACACCAAACTGATTTTTCTGCTCCGTGGACAAGTTAAAATGTACGAAGAGCTGAAAACTGACAGAAGTTTATCATAGCAGAGGTGACTCTGCAGATAAACTCAAGAGTGTGGCTTTAACCAGCAAACTCGAGCAGAGCTGCCTGTGGCACTCGAGTCTTCTGTGAAAGTATTTTCTCTCTCTTCTTTCCAAGACACGCTTTTATGCAACAGGAACGTTATACAAACAGCTGCATACTGGGAATTTCCTGACTTTTGCCATTTATGTAAAAAAAAAAAAATAAAATAAAATACTGAAACCCTTCACTCACTCCTAGCTTCCTCCCCCCCGCCCCACGCCGTGACTTAGTGTCGCAATCGGCTGGAGAAGGCCGGCAAGAGGCAATGGCGAGGAGCCAGCCGGTCGATCCCTAAGGCTGCAGGGCTGAAGGAACTTCTCCTTCCGTCTCAACTCTCCCGTGGCCCAGAGAGATGTCTCGGCCTCTCCCTCCAGCCCTCCTCACCCTCGCAGTGGGGGCACTGCTGCGAGCTTTCGCCAGCAGCCTCCTCGCTCTTTCGTATTCATTGTTCTCCGACTCGAGCTTCACGGCAGCCAGCCAGATCTCCTCGCTGTTGGGGTTGGCCTGGGAGAACACAAAGTGACAGACAAATGCACACAGTGAATCAACAGCAGATTTAATCCTTCGTTTGATCCAGATTAAAATTGAAATCAGAGCTTTGTCAATCCACACCAGGATTTATTTAATTTTTTTTTTCAGTTCAAGCTCCTCCCGATCTTCTTTGACCTTTGAAGTCTATAGAAATTCTCCAAAACAGATGCACGACACAGAGATAGATGCCAGTTTAGAAGTTGGATGCTTCTCAATTGTTGAAAAGCATTAAGGCTTGATCTTCTGAACTTCCAGTTTAAATACTCACAAGATCATAGGGTTTGCCACAATGAGACCCTCATTTTATTACTCCTCAGAAAAAAAGAAAAACCAACAACAAAACCAACAACAAAACCAACCCAACAAAAAACCAAACCCAAAATGAAACTTGAATTCCCATCTGAGGTCTGTGAACACTCCTCCAGTAAAAGTAATTTCAGTGGCAACCATGTCAAGAAGTCTCCAGGATGGTAACAGAAAAGCACCAAGAAGAAATTCAGGAAGTAAATATCTTTTAACCTCCCATCTCAGGATCTGTCACTTGTTTTTGCTATCTCTTAAGCTTTCAAGATCCACTCCCAGTGTCAGAGCTACACTGTTCTGCCCACCTTCCAGTATCCAGCAGACTCCATTTTGCTGCAGGTTAGTGGGTCTGGTCCCAGTAATAAGTAATGCAGCAACCTCATTAATTAGGGCAAACCACTATTACTCTTAACTGAGGAGACAGAGCACCCAACAGAAGAAGATTCTGATCCAGGACTGAGGTTGGTGGGAGTCAGGGAGGTAAAATTAATAGTCTGTGAAGTCAGAACCTGATGTTGCACTAGTAAAAAAGTGTCCAGCTTGTCACTATCTTAAAGGAGAACATTTTGCCACATAAACCAATCAGAGAACAGCAGCAGCCAGTCAGGTGTTAACTCTGTAATCAGTCATACCCAACACCAGCACACCAATCTAATACACCCACCTGGAAAGCCAAGGCCAAAATGCTTCTGGCTGCTGGCACATCTCCTGCCAGCCACTTGGATTTGGCTCCCATGAGCCAGAGCACCTCTGCTTTGGGACAGTGAGCAACGGCTCTCTGTAAAAGAGCCTCCAAGGACTCCCTGAGACAAGAAAGAGCAAGTTACAATCGCTCGTACTACAGCTCTCCCACACCATCCCCACTATCACTCCACGTTATAAATGCTGTTGCAAAGTCCAACGTTGTAAACCTTGATAAGTCGTTTCATAACGAGGAAAGGGTGGGGTCTTTTTTTCACCAGGCTTCTGGAATCGGCACTCCACAAACGGCTCATTGTTCAGACACCTTTGTTTGAGAGCCTCTGCAGGAAGACCCTGCCCACAAACAGCTCCTGTGTCTTGGAAAGAGACATTCCTCCTAAACCTTAGTGGAAATCAAGACAGGAAGGTTTTGAGGCTGATTACATGAAGCTGGCTTGATCCTGCTGAGTTGGGTTTTTGTTTTTTTTTTCCCCTCACCTGGAAAATATACTTTTCAGGTAGAAGAGGGGGCTTAAAGCCAGTCACTGCTGGGAAATATGGGAGAACATCAAAAGCAGTGACACACTTGTTCCAAAAAAGACAAAAGCTTAAATGAGGCAGAACTCAGGATCTGCCGCCGCTTCCACACACCGGCCTCGTTGGCTGCAGTAAGATGATCCCACGTGTTGAGTCATCTGTTGCATACACTGAGTTATTCTAAGCTTAGGGCAGAAAGTTTCAGATGCATAAAACTTCATGAATAAACTTCAGAACAGGAGGCCTGAGCTGTGACAATGCAATTGTGACACATTCACTGTGTGTTTAATCAGAAAAGGCCACAGGTACTTGGACAACTTCAGTGACGAAACAGTTTGGCTCTGAGAATTAATCACATGCTGTATTTCTAGGCAGTTTGTACTCCACGTTTTTTCAAGTAACGCCTTCTCAGAGACACCTTTGTCCCAACCTTGCCTCTTCACAGCTGGTTTTACCCAGTAATCCCTATTGCCAAAGAACTTCCGATGACTTGGTAAAACCCAAAGGTGTTCCGACCACCACCGTACGAAAGGTCAGACCCGCAAACGACACCAGCGAGCTCCCCCCAGCTGAGCTGACTGCACGTGCAGCACGCCACCTCGTAGCTTCTCCTCCTCCCCAGCCGACCACCCCCTAACGAGGGGATCACGCCCCACACACACAGACCTCGTGCCGTGGTTCTTCTCGAAGTAGGCCGCTCGCAGCCACACGCTCTTCTTGCTGGGGAAGACTTGCAAGGCGTAGGCATAGATGGCTCGGGCGCACTCCAGGGCGTTGTGAGCCACGCACTGAGGACAGACAGACCAGAACCAAGGCAGTTGAGGGTTGTGTGGAAATCAAGGGCAAGATTTACACGTCCATAATCCAACACAGAACTGGAGATGTCAGTGTAATACACGAGTTGGGGCATCATGTACAGCAGAACAGTTATTATCAGCGTTTTAAAAGGAAGCAGGGAGGAAGTTTTTAAGCATCCTTCTATCAGAGCACAATTATCACCGGCCTTCCAGGGGAACTGGCACACACAGGCCAGCTTGAAACATTCTCAAGGCATTGTAAAGGCTCTTGGCTTTGCAGTTTTGGGTTTTCTTTTAAGCACCACAGCACGTGCCCCCCTGCTCTGTAAGCCCAGTTCAAGGCCAGTGGACATTTCTCAGGCTAAAATAAAATTTAGTTTTTAGTGCTTCTTCCAACTACTCCCCCTAAAGCAAAGAAAGCCTAGTAAAAGTTTTACCCACTCCCCTGCCCCATTTTACATTAACTCTTGAGCTGCAATGTTCATGCCTTGAAACTCAACTCCCAGTTCCTTTAACCAGACCTTCCACCTCTTGTTGATGCCGTACACACGAAAGGAGTAAATAAATACTCCCAGCAAACAACCCATCACAATCCCAACTTTTTGCTTAGTAAAGATTCAAATCTATAATACTAGAACTTCCCAAGAGGTGGGCTGGCCAAATTCAGGCAGGTGTTGTGGGAATCACATCCACTGGTAAAAAAAAAAAATAAATCATTTAATAGAACTATGGGATGTTCTGGGTTGGAAGGGACCCCTTTCCCAGGCTCCAGTTCCATTAAAAGAGGCAAGCCCAAACAAACCCAAGGAAACCCAGTATGACAGCTGGACATACGCTGTCTGCGTCTTCCATCCAGGTGTGCTTCCGATCTTCTTCCTCGATCCCGATCCCGATGACAGCTCGCATGATTGCCTGGCACGTGGCCACACTTCCAGCTTTATCACATTCCTCAGCATCCTAGAAACCAGAGGAAACCTTCGGTCATTTTGAGAGCTCAGCACAAAAAGCCAAGCCTGCGACAGCGACTCCTTCAGCGCGATCACGGAGACATCAGGGGGCACTGCCCTGTTAAAAATATCTTATGACTCAAACCTCAAACACCCCGGAGGAAGGTGCTGTAGCTGTGCTCAGAATCCATCAGGAGGTGGTTAAGAAACAGAGCCCATCACCTGAGTCCACCGAAAAGGACTAAGTGTGACAACAGGTGACCTTTCCAGCCTGAAAAGGTTCTACAAGCTCTGCTGACCCACCCCAGGCTGGGCCAAGCAGGGATCTGGCCAAGAAAAAACCTGCAAGAATTTAAGGAGGAAGAAATCTAACATCACACCTACAGACCTTCTTTTAGCTTCGGGTTGATTACTAAGTCTCAAGAAGGGCTGAGCAATAACCAGATTTAAGCGAATACAGCCTCAACCAGCGTTAAGTTAAAGGTCACCAGAGCACACATGGAAAAGTGGAGGTGTCTGACTTTCAAAGCTTTCAGGAAGCCAAGCGTGTCTTGCTTGAACTTGTTCAAGAGCTGTCTGATCAGATAACAGAAACACAACAGTTCTATACCATAAAGGAACCCGAGAAGACAACAGTGCAGGGGCTCTGGTGGTGGGTTTTTTAAACCCAAGTTGCAATTAACCCTTAATTGTTTTACTGCTGTAGAGAAACATCATTTTGAAAATGTTAACAAGGGTACCCAATTGATATTAAACACTGTTCATTATCAGTGCTCTTTTAAGCACTGTGCCAAGAACATTTTGCTGCCTTGACTCACTGAGAGTGAATTTTACAGTAAACTGGTTTAAAGACTCATGCTTAGACAAAGCACAGCACATGTTCAGGGGGAAATTTTAACCCAACCACTGAGCTGTTTGGGTGGCAACAGTCCCTGAGGTATCTAACTCAAGAAACTCCAACACCACGGCTTTAAATGTGAGCAAACCACTGGAAACCCCCTACAACTTCTTGCTCTTTTTTCTAGTACAGAACATCAAAAATACGATGAGCTGGGATGAAGCTGCACAGAGGTCAGGTTTTGGAAAGGTTGCTGTACAACACAGTTCCACGTGTCAGTTGTGGGAGGAACTCCAGACAGGCTCACAACTACAAGCAAATAAAGGACTAACAGAACATTTCCTGCCTGCTGCGTGTGCAAGATTTGTGTTGACTCCTTACAATGCTACCTGACAAAGACTCCTTGGGCAAACAGACATCTTAAGCCAAAAGAGACAGGGATAAAAAAACAAAAAAAGCATAAATCCTTCACTGGAGGCTTAACGCCTCTGTGTCCTGCTTAAGGCAGCAGCTGCTTCAACTTGAAGCTGGTTATCTTCCAAGACAGAAGTAAACCAGGAATTCCTCAGCTCAACTCATGGCCTTGATCCTCCTCAGCTTTTCAGTCTCACCTCTTGTATCTTCACAGGGACCTCCACTGATAAGCCTGTTGTAAAAATGACTCTACATCTCACATCAGTAGTGTTCAAAACAGCACTCGAAGCGTTCGCCTGGGTCTCTAACCAAGACCAAGCCAATACCTGTATCCACTGCTCCCTGTTGATTTCCACCCCGTTAGCCCTCAGGGATGTGATGGCTCTGTCAATGATTTTCTCCACCATCTGGGTGTTTCCATTGGCTTCCTCCAGTTTGGCAGCAGTGATCCAGATGTGTCGATCCGTCGGAATATTCTCCCGGGCTTTGTTGAGGACTTTCCGCGCGTTCTCGTACGTCTCCAGCCTGGCCAGCGCGAGCCACAGCTGCGGACCCGACAGAAGATGGATTTTAGAGCAGAAACAAGGAGATGACAACCTCACCGTACGGCAGCACCAGCCCGAAGAGATAAGCAGCTTCATGCTGTTTGCTGCTGCTTGGCAACTGTCCTCCAGCAGCACAAGCAGGCTGCAGAAAGCCGATGGAGAAACAGTAGAAGGTGTCTCCTACTGTCATTAAAGCTCAATCCGAGGCACCTCAAGGTATCATTTCCATTAGCTGGGCCACTGCACTCCTATTTTCTGCCCATTTCACCTTTTAAACAGGCAAGCATCACGCTCAGGTTCAGCATTTCAGAAAGGACCACCTTTGGTCGAGGTTCCCCGGGCTGTACGTACGCTCGCTTCCACAACTGTCGAGGCACCGAACACACACACACACACACACCCCCCAACCTGGCTAATTGGCTGCAGCAGGCACAGCAGTAGCCTGGCGTCACTAACCTAACAATTACACAGGAAAACGAGGCATGTAATCACCCCCAGACAATTAACTCCAGAGGAAAAGAAACAAAGCACAGTCCACCACTCCACACACCCTTCTGAAGCGCTGTAGAAAGCTCGCGCTGCGCTCGCTCTGCTTTTCGTTCTCAAAGCTTTGCTGCTGGCCTGAAGTGCTGTGTAGGGGGGGTTGCTTTATTCTGCCCACACCTCCCTGGTTTGTTTTTTTTTTGTTTGGTTTGGGGTGTTTTTTTTTCCTCAACCTTACCTCAACGCTGGTGGGACAGCACTCCACAGCCCGACTCAGCATGATCCTGGCGTCCTCAGGTTCTTCTAACTCCACAGCTGCCTTCCACAAACGCACCGAGTTTGGAACGTGCTCAAGGGCTAGAGAGGCAAACCCATTATGTTAATCATGACAAAGGAGTTTACCAAAGAGAAATGTTTTGGGTTGTTTCGTTGTTTTTTTTAAAGATGATCTATTAAAGGCCTTGTCCTATTACAGATGAAATTTCCTGAAAGAGAGAAGGGAGGAAACCGTACTTGTATTTGCTCTTGCTTCAACAATGGAAACTTAAAAATCAGAAAATAAAAAAAACTTACTTAATAATTTTAATTGGAAACAGGCTTTGGAGAGCCAAGGGCTTTTTCCCTATGCAAGCTTTAAGGAGATCCTTTCCAGTAAAACACCAGCTGGGCAAAGTCCCCAGGCTCGGCAAATGAGGACATGGAGAATCTTCAAAACTGGGTGCTCTGATCATGCTGGGTCTCCTTTTATAGAGAAAAACAGGAGCATCTTCAGCACTAACTGCTCACAGAACCTCGTTCCTCAGATGCTGCAGCATCTTCATGGATTCCCGTTTAGCTTTCCAAAAAGTTACTAGCCTGCTAGGCAAAAATAAACCAGGAGGATGCATAAAAGCTTAGAGGTATCCCTGACACTACCACCCTAAGCCACTGAATTCAGAGGGGTCTGTCTTTCAGCAGCCCAACATGGTCTCCAACTAAGAGCCTTAACCTCATCCAAGACTTAGTTGCTGCTGGTAGGATCTGCATCCTCTGCAGACTCTTCTACATCTGCTGTCTGAAAAACTAAACAGCTTTTCTCAGCCTGCCTCTTCATAACCTTGTATCTTAAAGTGATATTGAGAAATTGAAACGTTTTTGTTTGTGTTTTTTAGCCTTTTCTCACTCCACCTCACACCACAGCTCGCTGGTATCAGCTGCATTGCAGTGGTAGTTTCATTGCTTCCATGGTGATCGTACACAAAGGGACCACAGAAACAGAGGACTGAGCAGATCCCTCTTCACCAAAGTGAGCACAACTGCAAGACCACAGCAATGGGTGAGAACAGGCATCTTAACCTGCTCTGAAACTGGCCAGGCTTCTGGGCAAGGCTGGTTCTTTAAGTAGCCACTGAATCATAAAACAGTTTGGGTTGGAAAAGCCTTTTCACATCAAGTCCAACCATTCCCCCACCACTGCCAGGGCACCACTGACCCATGGCCCTCAGCACCACAGCTCCACAGGGGGCTTGGAAACCCCTCCAGGGAGCACGGGGACTCCACCCCTGCCCTGGGCAGCCTGGCACAGCCCTGGAGGGGCTGGAAGAAATTGTTCCTCAGCTCCAACCTAAACTTCCCCTGGGGCAAGTTGAGGCCGGTTCCTCTTGTGCTGTCCCTTGTCCCTTAGGAGCAGAGCCCGGACCCCCCCTGGCTCCACCCTCCTGTCAGGAGCTGTCTGAGCCAGAAGGTCTCCCCTCAGCCTCCTTCTCTCCAGGCTGAACCAGCCCAGGTCCCTCAGCCACTCCTCACCACACTCCTGCTCTAGATTCCTGCACAGGCAGAGGCCCACTGCTGAGCCTTGACTTCAGAGGACACCCCAGCTCCACAGAAACACACACAGCATTGACAAGCAGCAGTGCACAGAGAGTTTGAGCATTAACCACTTCTCCTTGAGTTTGCAGCAGGAGGAGCTTTTTTTCCCCCTGCAGAATTGAAGTGAATGATGTCAGCCTGCAAGAGCTGAAAGCATCACTCAGCAGGACAGAACATGTTTTCACAGAGCATTTGATTTTTGCACCTCGAAATGTATTTCAGCCCCTTGCCTTGCTGGCTCTCCAGTCAGAGGAAGGCTTTAAAACCCCAGAGGTGCTGGGGATGGTGGGAATGCGGAGGGTCAACAGATGAGAGATGTGTTATGAAACATCACACTTCAATGTGTTACCTGCAGGCAGCCTTCTGTATTTTAGGAGAAATAAGAGGTTAAATTGCCACTTATCTTAGGGCTGGATGTACAAACAGCTCCACACATTACTGCTGTTCTCTCAGTAGCAGAGGAGCACTGTGAAGCTGTTAATAGGCAAAAACTGGGAAAGGAATGAGAAACCATGGTCCATTCCACTAACTTCCATGAAGTAGGTGGGTCCAAAAACCAAAACAAAAAGGTTCTCTTCTCAAACACAATGTTTAAAGCACAACTCAGGACTTAACACATTAAGTCACTGCTTTCACACCAGATGCTCTCCTACCTAAGCTGGACTCAGAAATCTACTTCTGCTCAGATAAAAGTGCTTTTCTGTTCAGCATCCATCCTGGTTCTTGTGAAGGACACGCAGTGCCACAGGAGTGACATTCCACAGCACACTGCACTGCTAGCCAAGGGAAGTTAGAAAAGCTACTCAACAGCTAATACCTGAACTCTTACAACTTAGAACCTTTAAGTGCCTTTCAAGAGATCATTTCACTACAGATGTGCAGTTTTACACGCAATAGTAAGAGGAAGGAGACAATTTACTTCCTTGGAAGCCAAGGTGTTCATCACTGTTGAGTTAGCAAGTGTATTAAATCCAGACCCTTCTCCCTGTTTGGATTAAAGGCAAGAGATACAATTGATACAACTTAACAGTCAGGGAGGATCTCCTCTCCCTTGAGACAGGCACAGCAACTTAAAGAATTAATACCATGAACCCATGAGGAAGCCTTGGGTTCAGGACACGAATGGCTGGTAGAAAAGCCACTGTTTGGAAAAAGACACTAATTCCACAAGAGAGGAAAACCTCCAAGCACAGTACAACAGAAGACGTGAGGTTTTAGGTGAACACCAGAGAAAAGCTCTTTGTCTAGAGCACAGAACTTGCTACAGTAAAGCAAACCCCAAAACCCACCGGGGCTCAAGGATGTGAGAGCCTCAAGGCCTCTAAAGCTCCTCCACCAGGACTCACTGTGGTCTCCAACAGGTTACAGACAACTCGAAACTCCAAGTCCAGTATCTTTTCCAAAATGTATCAGAAGGTGACAATTAAAACTTGCTTTTCTCCTTACAGCACCCTTTTTTTAACTGCTTTCACCTACCCATCTAACTCGGATCAAGTCAGAATTGGTTTTGGGAAGTGAAATGTCATTTTGCAATTGCTCAGTGACAGCAGCTTCCCACTGAAGGATGTTTTACAAGTACTTCAACAACTCTACTCTTTGACTCCAGGGCAGGAAGTTCCACATCATTAACAACTGTATTTTCACCAAGGACGCCAAAAAAAGAAAAAAAAAAAAAGCACTTAAACTTACAGATGTGTTTTGAACAACTGAGAAGACAAACAGAGGGGGACTCAGCCTCTGTTGCTGACCCTGCAGATGCTCTTACCTTTCCTAAGGACACGTTTCTTGGCACGGATATCTGTCTCCAGCTCTGCTGCTCGTATGTAGATCCGGACAGACTGGGGAAGGTGGCGGACAGCTTGGGCCACGACAGCCTTGGCTGTATCCCCAGGCTGAAGCCGAGCGGCTTCCAACCAAACATCTTCACTCTGTCAGGAAAAAAAACAAAGAAACAATCTCCTTCTACATCCACACGAGAATTTAAAATCAGAGCTTCTGGCCAAATGTGTGTTGGTTTAATATCATGGATAGTGAAGCTGTATCAGATACAGTCTGGCACAAGCTTAAGAGTGAGATGTCGTCGTTTGTAATCACAACCTTTTCTCACTGCCCTGCCAGGATGGGTGGGGACCAGTGCTGACCTTGGGGCACATCTCTGTTCCTTTCATGATGAGGTTTCGAGCCACTTGGAGCTTGCCAGTGACCTCTTCCAGCCGGGCTGACGCTATCCAGGCTGGTGGATGGTGAGGATTGGTCTCTCGTACCGATTTCAACAGCAAACGAGCTTTCTTGATATCACTGCAGGTGAAGGAAAGACATGCAGGAGAAGAGTCAGCAGGCCAGCAAACAATCCTCCTGAACCAGTAACTGCTTTACGGTCAGTTCCTCACAGCCACGCTGGAGGCATGCAGTAACTGTGACATCAAATACTTCCATACTGGTGACATGAAATACATACTACCCAAACAAGGTTACAAACACAGACCAACACAGTGCAAGCTAGTGAAGGATTTAAGTAAGAATTTTAGGAATTCCAGCTGAGCACTTGCAGTCAGAAGCTGATAAAGCACAAGCATTGATTTCAGTCAAGTCTTAGCATCAACATTTGCACGTATCCCTCTGACTTAAATGGCACTTTGTTATGAAACGGTCGTCAAACTTCAGGTTAAAGAGGTTTTGGGAGGTTGTCAATCAAGCCTAAATTAGCTGCACACAGCTACAATGAACCAAGTACTTCGTGGCTGGCAGGCAGCCACCCAGGGCCCTCACTCTGGCATGTTATCCCAGGATAGAATGGAATCAATCCCCACAGTTGATGCATCCAGGTCAGACGTATAAATACATCAGCTGAAAGACTAAACCAGACCTCACAGTAAAAGAATCCACCCTCCAAAACTCACCTAGCATCTTGTACCAATTAAATGCTGGCTGAAAGCCACCCGCTCAGACAGATTCCCATTTATACGTGGGATCACAGCCATGGCTAAGAGGATAAATCAGTTAATCCTTCTTAAACTTACTTGATATCTCCTCCGTGTGTGGGAATCATCGAATTCAAATCTGTCAAATATCCTTTCGGGTCCACCACAGTCTGGCCACTCACAGAGTCTGACACCTGGGAGAGTCAAGTTAGTGCTACTGAAATGATCACTCACAGCCCCCCCCAACCTGCCTGCACGCAGCAGAGACCAGAAAAAACACTGCTGCTACACACAAAAAAAAATTAAATCAGAGAATTATTTGGGTTGGAAAGGATTTTTAAAGGTCATCTAGTCCAACCTCCTAGCCTAGACATTTACCTGTTACCAAAACCAAGGGAGGAGGTAAACACAAAGCCCTGCCTATTAGCTTTGTACCACTTGTAACTTGAACATTAAAAATTTAGTATCACTGAAAATGCAAAAAAGCAGCAGCTTGTCTTTCAATCACCGAGAGGTCTTGCAGCCCTGGCCTTTTTATTTTAAAACAGATTTAGATATGAAAAAAAACCCAACAATGAAAAAGAACAGAAGTCAACAACTACTTGAGTAGTATTTTTCAGCATTCTGTGCTGCATCGCTGCAGAGGATAAAAGAGATGCCTCCCCTACCAGTGCTAGTTTCCTAAAGCACACTCTGGTGTAACAGGGCAGCCTACTCTCCCACAGTGACTATGATTTCCAGGGACAAACTACTATTTCTCTGGAAATTCTATTAGTGAAGAGGGAATGAGGAGAGCAAAATTATTTCTAGTCACAGCCAAGCTATTTCTCTCCAAGACCTAAGGCCATGAACAGCAGCACAACACCAAGCCAGGGTAAACCTGTGACAGGTTCTCCCTTACCTGGCTCAGCCTCATGTCCATCAAGGTGTTCCTGGCTTGGCCAATCTTCCTCATATCCAGTTCTCCCGTCCCAGGTGTCATTAGTCCTGGTGTCATTCCCCCTGGATAGGGAGTGTTCAAGCCCCCTGGATAGGGAGTGTTCAATCCACCAAATTGCTGAAAACAAGAGCAAGAGAAATGAATTCCTAAAATATCTTCTGAGATCAAAAAGACAATTCAGGCTGTTGGCTACAGGGCAGAGATGCCAAAGCTTTGCAGGTGGCTCCCCTGGATTCCAAGACATTTCTCATACTGGTTTTGCAAATCTGTAATTACACAAGTTTAGCCAAGTCACTGAACTAAGGAACAAGAAAGTGAAGTATTAGAGCAGAAAGATCTAAACCAAGTGCATTTAAATGAGAATATCCACAGAGAAGCCCTAGGGACATCTGGTGCCAGTTCAGGGCCCATCAGCTCCTCCTGAAAATATATGACCACAACAGCCTGAGGCCACATAGCAACAAGCTGGATTAATTAATTTTCAGTTGACAGTAAGGCAAATAATTAACACAATCACTCCAGGGTTGAGCGTACCATTAGGTGGAACTGAACTTTATTTTCTGTCCCATTTTTTGCAACCTGTTGCTGTAACAGAAAGGGGTGTTGGTTACACTCTCCAAAACTCATCACCACTCTACAGCCACAAGGAAAGAAACACTTTCTTTCATTTCCAGCACAAGGACCAGGCTCTCCCTGCCCATCCTCAAGTTTTTTCCAGCACAGGGTGAGCACTGAAAGACTCTGGCCAGCACAGGAGCTTAACATCCAGCAATTCCCTTGACAGATTCACAAACTACACCAACTTTTTAGGCAAGTATCTTTCCCCCCCACCTCCAAGTCCCAGTAATGAAGACACAGTTTAGCCTTCACCTCTCGTTATAAAGCTCAGACCACCTCTCCCTCGGTACTCACTGTCTGGCGCGGGTCCACGGTCGTGTGATTCTCCCCCGACTGTAAATGCTTTGCGAAGAAACTGTCGGGTACAGGGGTCAGCTTCTCGTACCGAGGGTTCCTCTGACGCTTGTTCCTGGCATCACCCACTTCTGGAATACTCAGCCACTCCTCCTCCGTCACCTCCGCCAGCTTCCGCTATTCCAACAGGAGTTGGCACCGTTACTCGCAGAATTTTTGCCTTTTCCACTGCTCTTATTCCCTCAGAGATTCTATTTTTTTTTTTCTTGAGTTCATATTAAAGACTTAAAGGTTAAAGATTGCATTTTTTTTTTTTTCTGATCCAATGTATGAAACAATTAGCTGCTTTTAATTAGATTTTGGGTTTAGTCCAGACTGAGATTTCAAATCAATTCTGTTATTAAACTCAGCGATACAAATATTCAGATTAATCTCAGCGCCTGCAGCATCGGGTGGGTTATTACTAATCATTAAACAATAGCTTAAAGATGATGTTTTATTTAAAAGCAGCTTTAGAGTCAGGAGAGCCTGCTCAATTACTACTCCAATGCCAACAAGTTACTAGTCTCTCAAGGACGAAGGCATTGCACCTTCTCAAGAAGTCACAACAAAGCATAAAAATAAAGCCCAGTATCAAAATTTGGATGAATTTCACCCTTTTGTGTACCCACAATCAACGTCCTCAGCCAGCAGAATCCCCATATCCTCCCACATCCCCCTAGAGTAGCTGCTAAACACCCTGAGCACGACTCTGAACGCAGCAGGTCAGCGGAGACGACATCGCTTCATCGCTTACTGCAGGTTCCATCACAGCTCTGATTTAAATCAGCAACCAGCTGAAAATTAAGCTGCAGCACTCGAGAGCGCTTCAAACCGAGAGGTTCCTCCCCACCAGCTGCCAGCTTCCTGCTCCTTTACTTATTTTTTTCCCCAACAGAAATTAATTCTAATCTGGAGAATAACGAAGGACGTGTTTGCGAGCGGGCGAAGACGCGCAGAACGTGCGCCCACCTCCCACGTCATCAAGGTAAAAAGTCACCTTTCAGAGATTTTTTTCTCCTTACTTTCAAGTCTGAGAACTGCTGCTGAATCTTGGGTCGCTCCATACGGTATTTTTCTATCTCCTCTTTTTCTCGTTGTTCCCTTAGGAAAAGGAGCAGAGAGGTTACACTCAAAGTAACACCCGGCGAGTCTTTAAACCAAGTGTTGATGTTACAGAAAAATGGGATTGGTCAGAGCTGAGGCATAAAAAGAAAAATTTAAAAGGGCATTTTTTTCCAAGCTTAGATTACCAACATTATGACAGAGATGTCACCAAATATTACAGCATAAAATCAGATGCCTCCAGCCAAGTGAACCCCAGCCTTTAACATCCTCTTACCCACAGACCAGGTAGCGAATTTAACAAGTCTGCAAGTTCACCAGTTTACACAAGACACTTTGCAGGGTGTGATGCATCCAAACCAGTCACTCTGCACCTCCCCGCATCACTTTAGTGAGCTACAGAACCTCACAGTGAAGCAATTCAGCCACATCGACGAGCCTGCAAGCGAGCGGTGCAAAACACCCATCACCCTTAAGACCTTAAGGGTCAAAGGTACAGCGTTGGAACACATGAAAACTGTGGAGGCTTCTGAAAACATTCCAGTAGAGAAGGACAAAACCTGAAAACTAAAATATGAATAAGTAGAAAAGACCCGGTGCCAGTGCTGCTGTCATTCATCCTACCTTCTTTCTTTCCTGCGTTCGTCCATCCTCTTATCCAAAGCTGCATAAATAGCATCTGCTTCCTCGTCATCTTTTTCATAGGGGCCACTTGAGAACAGGCTGCCAGCATACCCATTGAACTGAGAATGGAGAGAAAGGGAGAAAAAAGGGAAAAAGCAAAGTGGCACCTTTAGTTGAAAGCTCCCGTTACATCCCTGTCAGAGCCAAGAGCCCCCCAGAACAAGGAAAAGGCAGGAGGTGGCTGTTTCCGACAGCACTGCAGCACATCAGTGCCTCCCTAAATAAAAGCTGCTTTTTTTTCCTACCACCCCGAGTGTTTATTCTCATACTGCAGTTCAAAAGCAAAGCTGCTTTGAAATTGCTTCTCTTTCAAAATTGCTCCCCTTTCAAAATCACTCCTCTTTCAGAATTGCTTCCATTAAGCAATAAATGCAATCCCAGGACAAACCAGCCATTTTCTGCCATTAACTCTTTTTGTTGGGTTTTTTTTTTCCCCCCAAACTACTGAAAGCAAACAAAAGGATTAACAGAACCTGTAACTAACCAGAGCAGGATTTAAACACAGGAGATTACCCAGGCCACATAGACAAATATACATCTGAGCACAAGAGCTTAGATCATGCACGAGAATACAAATTACATCCCTTGAAGTGATTAAGCTAATATTTTATTTATGGATCTCTCCCCAAGACTCTCAGGGCTCTATAGAAATGATTAAACCACAATACAAGGACCAACATCACAACAAAAACCTGCAAGCACTCTGCCATTATGCATAAGGTCTCAATTAATAAAAAAAATATTAATTAAAATAAAAGGATGTGCAGGTCACAGAATCACAAAATGTTAGGGCTTGGAAGGGACCTCTGAAGATCGAGTCCAACCCCCCTGCCAGAGCAGGACAAAACTAGAGCAGATCACACAAAAATGCATCCCGACAGGTCTTGAAAGGCTCCAGAGGAGACTCCACAACCTCTCTGGGGAGCCTATTCCAGTGCTCTACAACTCTTACAGTAAAGTTCTTCCTTATGTTGAGGTGGAACTTCCTGTACTCCAGCTTGAATCCATTGCACCCCATCCTACCACAATGCACAAGTGAAAAGAGGCTGTCCCTGCCTTCTTGATGCCCAGCCCTTTTGTATTTATAGGCATTAATTAGATCCCCTCTCAATCTTCTCTTTTCCAGCCCCAGGGCTCTCAGCCTTCCCTCACAAGGCAGGTGTTCCAGCCCCTTAAGCCACAAACTACAGGAAATTCTGGCCTTGAAACCTCAGCCGTTGTGAGGTTTCAGAGCAAGAGAGCAAGGAGCTCAGGGACCCCTCCTCCACTTGGGGCAGGGGATGAGGGAACGATCTCCAGGGCGCTGCAAATCTCATCACCTCGTCATAATTGGTGTCATTCAGATCTTCATCGTCATCATCAGCCGTCTGGTTCTTTTTCATCTGATCACCCACAGTCCTCTTCCCCGGCGGGGCGTGGCGATCGTCGACGGGGTCGTTGGCATCGCGCGCGGGGCCGATATCCGAGCGGGTGGTGAAGCCTGTGGCTCTGCGGTGGAAAAGCAGCAGCAGCAGCTGTTTAGGACCCTGCAACCTCCCCCCCACCCCGTGTCACACGGGCAGCCTGTCAAAATTACTACTGTGACAATGAAAACGTCGGGGGGTTCCGGGAAGAATGGCATCAGCCAGTCCCCACTGCCACTGGGCATACTGGCTGGGGGGGAAACTGGGGTCTTTTTAGGGAGAGTTTTATCTACAAAGCCACTGCAATGTCCCAGCTCACTGCTCCACCAGCCAGCTCATACCAAGACGCACTTTCTCTTCCAAATTCCATCTCTTGGTTGGACACTGTAAAAAAAGCTGGTCCTGCAGGCTGTGGAGCAGTGCAGGATGGGGGCCTGGGGCTCACACATCCCACATTCAACCAGCCAGCACCTCCCAGGGCGCAGCCTAGAGACTCACCCCAGCCTAAAGGCATCAACAAACCAGCAGAGAACAAACAGAACTCCCACCCACCAAAGGGCAACTCCTGGTCCTACTGAAACCTCCCTCTCACTGTTCCCAGCCCCCAAATTCAATGGTTTTCAGAGGGTCCGACATACACAGTTACAAAATCAGGAGGGACACAATCCCAACCCTGCCAGCGGCATCTAAGGCACCCAGGAACTTATCCCCGCTGCCAAGTTCGCATTTAAACACAATTTAAACTCCACCCCCCCGTCCACCTAAGGAGCAGCCGCGACCCATCCCGGAGGAATAACACCGGAACAGCCCAACAGGCCGCCTGGGGCCTCGGGCCTGCCCCGCGGGGACGGGGAGTGGAGATGGGCACCCAGTCAAGCACGAAACAGGGCCCAGGGACGGCCTGGGGCCCGGCGAGAAGGGCGGGCGGGCCCTGAGGAGGGTGTCGGGGCAGGGAAGGCCTAGGCCGGGCCCGTGGAAAGGGCCGGGGGAGCCCGAGAGGCGCCTCACCCGCGGCCCAGCCCCGGCACGTAGCCCAGGGGCGCGGGCATGCCCAGGAACGGCTTCTTCTTCTTGTTCATGGTGCCTGGGAGGGCGGCGGCGAGACCGGATCGGGACCAGGGCCGCTGGACGCGACCGGGAGAGCGGCGGCTGCACCGGCGGCGGCGGCAGCAGCGGTGAGCGGGGAGGAAGCCGCGGCAGGAAATTGACAATTTGTTCCTTATTTTACCTTAATGCGATCTAAATGGACTAATTCCTTTAAAAGTAATTGTACTGTATTAAAGTTTAATTTGATTTAACACACACAAAAAAAAAAAAAAAAAAAAAAAGAAGAAGAAGAAGAAAAGAGAGAGGAAGACCTGCAGAGTATGTAGATGTACGGCTAGTTGTGGATCATTTAATTTCTCTCTCTCCTGTTTTTATATACATACCTACACACTATTACTATTATGATTATTTTAGGACAGATGAGCTCGATGGTATTTACGGAGGAGTTCTGGGTGGTCTTTTCCTGCTCGCCTGCTCGCTTTCTTCTCTCCTTCTTTTCCTTAAAAGAAAGGGAAAAAAAAAAAAAAGAAAAAAAAAAAAAAGAGAGAAATATCTGTATCTACCTATTTATGGTTATTCACGCGTTTGTTTAGAGAAGCGGAGGGAGGAAAGGGGAAAGATCAGCCAGGCTGACCGAGATCTCCGCACATCTGTCGGAGAGGTAAAGCTTCCGGCAGCAGGGCGACTCGAGCGTTGTTTCTTTCTCTCCGTCTTTTTCTTTTATCAGCCCCACTGGAAAAAACAAGCTGAACCAGGCAAAATTTGCTCCCCCCCCACCCCCCCCCCCGCCCCCCTTTCCCTCCTTTGGTCTCGCAAGGGGAGGCCCGTCAGGGAGCTGGTAATTTAAGCAGGAAGATGAGTTGCTCGGTGTAAAGTTTTTTCTCCCCCGCCCGCGTTGCGCCGGGCCGGGGGCTCTGCGCGGTGCGGAGCCAAGCCGGGCTGCGGGCTGGCGGGTGGGTGGGTGGGTGAGCAACGGTATCTGCGTTACACGAGGGGATTAAGCGCGGAGATTAAAGGCTCGTGTTTTCCACAAATGAGTTCTGGTTTTTGGATGGCTTCGTTCTTTAGCACGGCACAAGTTTTTCGACAGCTGAAAAAAATCAGGAGTTCACACACGTCACTTCAGGCAAGAACAAGAATTGCAGCCCTCAAAACCGAAAGCCGTTTTTTACGGCTATTAGTCCTACTTATTGCATACCTCCTCTCCCCGTGCTAATTAGGCCAATTAGAATTTTCTTACTGTACTTCAAAGATGGGCTGCAAAGCCTCTCTAGGAAACGCTGAAGCAGCGCAAAGCAAACTGATGTTCTTGCCACCAACCCTGCCGGGTGGCGGGAGCCCCGGCTGCACCCCGGGGCACCCAGCCCCG